>OZJO01007251.1:0-39286 GCA_900406225.1 Acrobeloides nanus
TGTGCCGACCCTTATTGAAATTTTGATTTTTCCTGTAAATCTCGAATTATGATATTTCTATCATAAACGATAAATGTTTGTCTGTTTGTCCGTGTCACCGAATTTTGTAATCTTAAGTCCAATCCCGTTACGACTTAAATTTTTCGAAAGAGCTCGTGAGAGAAGAAAAATGACACCAAAATCATGGAGTACCCCCTTTGGTTTACCTCCCCCGATTTTTCCTGTAAATTCGAGATTTATAGGAAAAATCAAAATTTCGGAGCTACTACGCCTGGGGGGGGGCGCACTTAACAAAAATAA
Organism: Acrobeloides nanus; assembly: GCA_900406225.1. NCBI lineage: Eukaryota > Metazoa > Nematoda > Chromadorea > Rhabditida > Cephalobidae > Acrobeloides > Acrobeloides nanus. Next base: position 301 of record OZJO01007251.1, read on the forward strand.
AAATGCCAAAGTAAAAATGTCAAAAATTTTTTTAACAAGTGACCCCTTAGGGATAATTTTATGCGGGGAATCGATTGCGCGCACTCCCGAAGCATGAAAACGCTTCTTTGACCCTGGTTCAGGGAAATCGGTGTATTGAAGCGAAAATCAAATATTTTCGGATTTTTATGAGAAAACCATCAATTCTTAGGTTTTTCTATGCGAAAAATCGATTGCGCGCACTCTTGAACCTTGAAAACGCTTCCTTGACACCGATTTCCCTGAATCAGGGTCTAGGAAACATTTTCAAGGTTCGAGAGTGCGCGCAATCGATTTCTCGCATAGAAAAACCTAAGAATTGACGGTTTTCTCATAAAAATCTGAAAATGTTTGATTTTCGCTTCAATACACCGATTCCTTCCCTGAAACAGGGTCAAGGAAGCATTTTTAAGGTAATCTGTTGTGTTGTACAACAGATTGAAACTGTTGCGTTGTGATTACAACAGTTTCAAACTGTTGTAAACTGTTTTCGGCTATGAGGAACACGATGGCGATATAATTTTTTAAAGGGGGGTAAACTTTGCAGCAGCACTTTCGAAAACAAATTTTTTTTAATTTTTGCAAAAATGACTTTTCTAGGGGTAATTTTATGCGAGAAATCGATTTCACGCATCGAAAAATTCTGAAAAAATTTTTCGGAGGTCAAAAAATTGAAAATAATGCGTCAAAATTAGGGGTTATAAGTTTTAACCCCAACAAAATCATTTTTAGGGGTAATTTTGTGCGAGGAATCGATTGCGAAAATCAAATCTGAAAAATTTTCCCGGGGGTCAAAAAATTGAAAAAATGCGTCAAAATTAGGGATTATTAAAACTTTTTTTCAAAAATTCATTCTTTTTTAAATTTTTGTAAAAATTAAAAATTAGGGAGGGGTAACACCCTAGTAATCACAACACAACAGTTTCAAACTGCTGTACAACACAACAGCTACAACAGTTTTGCGCCTTAAAACTGTTGTTCAACAACACAACAGTTTACAACACAACAGTTTACAACACAACAGTTTGCAACACAACAGTTTAAACACTGAACGCAGCACGACTGATAACGCGTACCTTAAAGGACCACTGAACTTTTAAACGGACCTCGAAAATTTATATTTAAAAGAAAGAAGAATTTTTGCTGATCATTTTTTGTTTTTACGGTACCCCTTGAAAGTTTAACCCTTTCGAGATATTTGCGTTTGAAATTTCCTTCAAAGTTTTCAAATGTAAATTCGCATTGAAACGAAAGGGATTGACCCCGACCGTAATTAGAAAATTCAACATTTCATTTGAAAAAATTGCGAATTTGTTATCAAAATTTTATTGCAAATCGATTATACTCACGAAGAGCTATCCAACGAGTGGTTGATGTCCATATTTCGCATTTTGGGGGCTCTGTAAAAAATATTGTGCCAAAAATCGTCGAAAACTCTCCAAAAAGCATACTATTTTTTGACACGCTTCCCAAAATGCGAAATATGGACATCGACCACTCGTTGGATAGCTCTTCGTGAGTACAATCGATTTGCAATAAAATTTTGATAACAAATTCGCAATTTTTTCAAATGAAATTTTGAATTTTCTAATTACGGTCGGGGTCAATCCCTTTCGTTTCAATACAAATTTACATTTGAAAACTTTGAAGGAAATTTCAAACGCAAATATCTCGAAAGGGTTAAACGTTCAAGAGGTACCGTAAAAACAAAAAATGATCAGCAAAAATTCTTCTTTCTTTTAAATATAAATTTTCGAGGTCCGTTCAAAAGTTCAGTGGTCCTTTAAATACACTCAATAATTAAGCATATTTTTAAAAAATGTAACAAGTTGGAAAAAGGTCGACCAGTTGTTCCTGTAAATGACCGATTGATCAAAAATTGTTGGCCAGAGGCCAAAACGGTAAAACAACTCAATTTTTGGCAAAAAGAAATAAGTTAGCTTAAGTTTTGGGATCTTGCTACGCTAAAATTATCGAAAAATCACCATTTTTCTAAAATAAATTAGCTTTAATTCAAAAAACTCCTGTGCTAACATGCCATATCCAATATACCAAATTTTTCTGGAAATCTGGGTTCATATTTTGTGACAACCACTTTGGGTGAAAACCCTCATAACCAGGTCAAAAATGCCGATCTTTGCAAAAAAAACCCGCTTGAAAAATTGAGGCATGCTCAAAGATTGGAGTATAACTTTTTATTGAAACGAAAACTTGCTATAGGTGTCAATTAGGGATGTCCAAGTGACAATACAAAAAAAGTGACAAGAGACAATACAAGTGGTTTTGTCACCATTGTCACCTCAAAATGAGACAACGGTTGTCACCTTGTCACTTTTTAGAGTGACAAGGTGACAACGTTGTCACTTTTATAGAGATAATGTGACAACGTTGTCACCGTTGTCACTTTTTTACAGAACACTAGAAATTTGTTTTTTGTTCAATTATAAGCAATTTTTGATCATTTATAGCACATATTTTTTCGGTGACAACATTATCAACCTTGTCACCATGGTGACAAGTTGTCACTCGTGGTGACAAGTTACAAAAAAAATTTTTCCAACCCGGCTGTAAAGTGGCCTCCCCCGTTCTTAAAAACAGGCTTGGTCCAAGTTACTCTTAACACGGGGAATGCTTTGTTGCACAAAGGTTGCGATAAGTAGTACTCATCGAGCTAATAATTATAAAAAAAGAAAAAATTTAAAAAGTTGATCTATGAGGATCTAGAGCCTCTGGAAGGTGTCTATGTCAATATTTTGACATCTTTTCAGTAATTTGATGATATCTTGGTGAGGGAATTGAATTGAGAACTAGTTGACTACCCATGTGAAAGCTGGTGATCTGCGCTACAGATTTTATATTGACACTAGAGATGTCCAAGTGACAAGACAATGACAATCCTTGTCACCTTAAGAAAAACGTCGAAATTAATATTTTTCGAACATGATAATGGTTATTTACCACTCAAATAATAAAAATTCAATGAAGTAACAACAGTTGTCACTTTTTAGAGAGATAAGGTGACAACGTTGTCACTTTTTTACAGAACACTAGAAATTTGTTTTTCGTTCAATTATAAGCAATTTTTGATCATTTAAAGCACATATTTTTTCAGTGACAACATTGTCAACTTTGTCACCATGGTGACAAGTTGTCACCGAATCTAATCCGGATTCTGAATCGGATTCTGAACCCGCATTCTGAATTCGGATTCTGAATCCAGATTTTGAATCCAGATTCTGAATCCTGATTAGGATTCTGAATCCGGATTCTGTATCCAGATTCTGAATCGTATTCAGAATCCTAATCAGAATCCGGATTCTGAATGTTGATTCAGAATCCGATTCAGAATCCTAATCAGAATCCGGATTCTGATTAGGATTCTGAATCCGGATTCAAAATCTGATTTAGAATCCGGATTAGATTCGGTGACAACTTGTCACCACTAGTGACAACTTGTCACTACTGGCGACAACTTGTCACCACGAGTGACAACTTGTCACCACTGATGACAACTTGTCACCATGGTGACAAAGTTGACAATGTTGTCACTGAAAAAATATGTGCTTTAAATGATCAAAAATTGCTTATAATTGAACGAAAAACAAATTTCTAGTGTTCTGTAAAAAAAGTGACAACGTTGTCACCTAGTTTTTTCTGATTTTTCTTCAATGTTTTAACAGATTTATTGTTTTTTTTACAAAAATGTTCGATTATTCGGTCAGAATAATGCCATAAATTATTTTTTCCATCAGAATTTCCCATTTTTTCACTGAAAATAACAAAAAAATCTTTTTGGCAAAAAATCTTGTTTTCACAAAAAAACTCTTTTGATGGAAAAATAATGTCATACTATATTTTTGTCCATCAAATTTTCACATTCTTCATTAAAATTGTAAAAAACCTTGAGCTTTTAAGAGGCGATATCTCGAAAATTCAAGGAAAAAATGAATTTTGAATATGTAGTAACAAATTTATGTGACAATTTATCGAAATAAAAGTTTTGTAACATTCATATCAAATAAAATTCTAAAAACATCAAAACAAAAATCAATAAATACAATACCAACAAAAAACCTATGAAACATTTTTAATACAACAAAAATATAAACCTATAAATCAGACATGGTTCAGAAAAAATGATATTCATATAAAGTCAGAAATTCATCAGGAAAAGATTCCTCGTCGTCAACAATTATCGGCACAACATCTGGTTGCTTTTGATATATAATGGGGGCCAGAAGTAACGGGAATTTGATCCAAAAGTATCAAATTCCCGTTACTTTTGGCCCCCACTATACAATCTGGGCATTCGACGGCTTGAGAAATCGCAAGTTATGAAAAATTGCATAAATTTTTGGTCGGAAAATAGTACTATTTTTTGTTAATTCGTTTTATTTTGCATACGACATCAAGAATCTCGACAACGTTGTCGAAAAATCGTTGTCGCGCGACAATGTTTGACAACGTTTTTTATTGAGCTCGACAACATTTCACAGCTCATTTAACAGTGTTTTTTGGACGTGACAACGACTAAGGTGCACCCTAAAGATGTTTTCGAAAAATTCATAATTTATAAATACAATATCATATTTACTGATAAATAAATAATTTGACAAAATAATAATAACATTCTAAATGAAAGTTTTGATCACAGGCAAGCATAAGGCAATAATCACAGTAAAATACCAGCACGGATAAAAACCGGTAGCCAACGGTATATGATCAAAATTTATAATTATCAAAATTTATAAATCATAATTTATAAAAATCAAAATTTATAATTTTTTGTTATTAAGGCTGCGCTCAAGCATGTCAAAAAAGTTGTCAAAAAGTTGTCGAAAAGTTGTCAAAATGTTGTCAAAAAGTTGTCGAAAAGTTGTCAAAAAAGTTGTCAAAAAACAAAAGGGTCGCGGGTTCGAATCCCGCTTGGAACTTAATTTTTTTTGCACAAAAAAATTAAGCTCCAAGCGGGATTCGAACCCACGACCCTTTTGTTTTTTGACAACTTTTTTCGACAACTTTTTCGACAACTTTTTTGACAACATTTTGACAACTTTTCGACAACTTTTTGACAACATTTTGACAACTTTTCGACAACTTTTCGACAACTTTTTGACAACTTTTTTGACATGCTTGAACGCAGCCTTATTAATAATTTTCTTTTTTTGCATGAAATTTTTTCACGAAAATTGATTTAAAAAACTTAAATCTTCACAAAAAAGAAAATTATTAATAAAAAATATGTAAAAACGTCAAAAAAATAGAAAAAACACAAAAAATCATTCATTTTTAGCTAGTTTTGTATTGTCAGAGTTTTCGTGTTAATACTCCGACCTATTACGACGGATCACAACTAGGTCACGACATTTAACGTCGTGACCTATATATACAAGGGGGGAGCAAAAGTCCTGGCGTAAGGGGCGGTATATCCTCGCCTAAGGGGCAAAAGTCTTGACATTTCAAAAAGTGTTTTCTCGACAATTCTGGATGAGAAAACACCTTTTCAGTGTTTTTAAAATGTCAAGACTTTTGACCCCTTGGCGAGGACTTTTTGCCCTTTTAGGTGAAGATATACCGCCCCTTACGCCAGGACTTTTGCCCCCCCCCCTTTGTAAGTCACGACATTTACTGCGCGGCCTCACCCATCACCCTGGGTGGTGGTATAGTCGAAATTTTTTTGGCTACCACGGAACTTTTTATTGAATCAGGCAACGTGTACATTGAAACGGAAAGAAACGTGGATCCTTCCGTGGTAGCCAAAAAAATTTTCGACTATACCATCCATTGGGTGGTACTACCTACTTTTCGTCCCCTGGCGCCCCCCCCCCTATAATCAAACTTTTGTTCTTTCCTTAATTTTTAAATATAAGTCAATTTTTTTAGAAACTTTCTAAAATACTTTCAATAATTTATTTTATTTATATAGTTGTTAATTTACTTTATATTTCTATTTTTGTGTTTAAAGATATGAATATTTTCTATAAATTATCTAATGTTGTCATTATATCATCCAGTATTATATCATCCATATTCTTTATTATTGGCGTTTTTTGGTGGAAAAAATTTTATTCTTTATTATTGCCTTTTTTGATTCATTCAGTAAGAATATTTTGGCTATTAATAAACGGGGATGATAAGTGTCCTTATTAATCAGATTTGTCCTTATTTTAGAGGCCAAATCTTTTTTTTTAACAAATTTTATTAGAAAATCTTATTTTTTTGGTACTATTTCGGTTTAGTGGGCCCACTTTAAAAAAATTTTAATTTTTAAAAAACGTCATTTCTAGGGTTAATTTGTTGCGCTGAACTCAAAAAACGCATTTTGAAAATTTAAAAAAAAAACAAGGTTATCAGCATCTGACGGTCAATCACACGCAGAACTTTGTCGATACTCAAACTGGTGCTCATACTCAGAGTATCGAAAATATCTGGATGCGTTTCAAGAGAAAGGTTAAGAAGTCAATGGACCTTAACACCGCCGACAATGATCGATATGACGACTATCTTCAAGAATTCATGTGGGGACAACAATTTGGTTACCTAGATCAAGTCTTTTTCAATCTTTGGAGCGTGATCGCAGCGATTTATCCATGCCTGAATTAAGCTGAAAGCGATAATCTTATCCCAACGGCCCTCTTTAGGACCACATCTTGAACAAGAACTACAGTGAAGAAAAAATTTTCAAATTTTAAAAATGCGTTTTTTGAGTTCAGCGCAACAAATTAACCCTAGAAATGACGTTTTTTAAAAATTAAAATTTTTTTAAAGTGGGCCCGCTAAACCGAAATAGTACCATTTTTTTACAAGAAAAATCTTTTTTTTTTCACTGATTCTATTAGAAAATCTTATTTTTTACCTATTTTTGTAAAAAATGTCCGTATTTTCATTCTTCCTTACTTATCATCCCTGTTAATAAAGCTCAACTAAAAGTTTAGTTGTTGTATTTATTATATGGATCTGGTAATATGATTTATTTTATAATCAATATATTTAATGGAAAATATAACATGGGGAAATCACAAAATGAGATTCTAAGTAAGTTTTTATAAGATAGTTCTTTCTAACAAGGGAACCAGTTGATGGCACGATTTTGTAAAAAATTTGATATAGGGTTTTAGAGTACCCTGGGATACATTTAAAAAAATTAGTTTTAGCTGATGAGGGGTCCTATATGGGGAGCTAGAGCCATTTTATTGATTTTTTGGGTAAAAATTAGACCCCAAAGATATCCTCATGAGGGTATCTTTGAGACCTAATTTTGACCCAAAAAATCACTAAAATGGCTCTAACTCCCCATATAGGACCCGTCATCAGCTAAAACCATAGGTCACCAAGGGAGGTACAGTAACCCCCACCACTCATCCTCAGACCTTCCGCCTTTATAGTCATTCATCCATCCATCATAAGGGTTCGTGTACCCCCACTCCAATTCATTCATCATATTTAATCTAAAATATCTTTGTTCTTGCTTTTTTAACGTTATGTTCATTATATTTATAGCGGGTTTTAGAATATCCTGAGATACATTTAAAAAATGGTTTTAGCCATAGTTACCAGTAGGAGGGGGGGGGGGGTACACCGGTCCCTCAGGATGAATGGCCTTTCACAGGGTACGGGGGAGTATATGATAAAAAAAATTAGTGCATTCAAATAAAAACTGTATGTTGTTAACTTATATCTGTGGATAAGCTTGTCGACACTCAAAATGACGTCGGAAAAAGCAAAAGAGTGCAAATTTTAACAAATAATTTATTTCAACAAGGACAAAATACAATAAATATGCAACTACGGAGCTAGCGCCATGAAAAATTGATGAAGCGCAGCTTCTTCAACGCATCCAAGAGCAACTTAAGCGCGCTCGTAGCAGCGCGGAGGCGCTATAAATATAATGAACATAACGTTAAAGAAGCAAGAACAAAGATATTTTAGATTAAATATGATGAATGAATTGGAGTGGGGGTACACGAACCCTTATGATGGATGGATGAATGACTATAAAGGCGGAAGGTCCGAGGATGAGTGGTGAGGGTTACTGTACCTCCCTTGGTGACCTATGGTTTTAGCTGATGACGGGTCCTATATGGGTAGTTAAAGCCATTTTAGTGATTTTTTGGGTCAAAATTAGGTCTCAAAGATACCCTCATGAGGGTATCTTTGGGGTCTAATTTTTACCCAAAAAATCACTAAAATGGCTCTAGCTCCCCATATAGGACCCCTCATCAGCAAAAACCAATTTTTTAAATGTATCTCAGGGTACTCTAAAACCCTATAACAAATTTTTTACAAAATCGCGCCATCAACTGGCGTAGTTCCCCTGTAAGAAGTTCTTTCCAAGGATATATAATATTTGTTTTCCTTTAACTATCTCAATTGTCTTATCTCAATCATCTATTTTCATTTTTAGATATGCAATTAACTGATTTGTTGATGTTAATAAGCGATTGTTTTCTAGTAGCATTTATTATATGGATATTAAATATTGGATATTATGAATATCATTTTCTAAGGGGAAGAGTTAAAAATCAAATATTATAAAAGATAGTTTTTGCTATACTTATACTAATATGTATAATGTTGTTATTTTAATAAGGGGTCATCCAGATATTACGTAATCAAACTTTTCGGATTTCTGACCCCTCCCCCCGTAATCAGGCGACTACAAGATCTCCCGGGTAGTCAAATGAGGCCTGTTTGTACGAGTCGTAGCGTATGCCGTCGAATGTCCGGAAATCTTCGTAGCAGATTTGCGACTACAAGATCTACCATAGCTTTGACTCCGTCAAAGACCAACTGGAAGATGGCTTTCACATATCGCCGGAATACGTGAACTCACTCAACTCACCAGACCTGCCGCCGCACAAACTCAAGCTAAAGAAGAACACAATCGTGATGCTACTACGAAACTTTCGGTGTCAGCGAAGGACTTTGCAACGGCACAAGGATCATGGTCATCGAACTGAAGGGCAATACCATCCAAGGAAAAATCACCACTTAAGGAGCTCACTACGACCGCGAAATCAGCATTCCGTGAATCACCATCGACTCAAGCAAAACCTTCGGCTTCACGCTTTCGAAGCACCAGTTCCCGATCAAGCCGGCTTTCGCGATGACCACAAGTCCCATGGTCAGACCTTCGAGTGCGTTAGCGTCGATCTCATCCGCGAAGTCTTCAGTCACGGCCAGCTCTACGTTGCCTTTTCGCGTGTTCGCCGCCGTGCCGCCCTGAAAATGCTCCTGGACGTCGACTGTCAGAACCGGACGAAGAACATCGTGGATCACAGCATACTCCAAGGCGCTGCTACCGTAATCATTTGGCCTCCCCTGTAATTAACCGTAATCATTTTGCTTTCCCCTACTTGATTACGTAATATCTGAATGACTCCTAAGGAGCTCACACGTGAAATAAGGGAAGGATCAGTCCCGGAAGACATGATGAGGAAATGATATGATGGATGGGATGGGGGGGGGGGAAACATGAATTTACCCAAATTTGTTTGATGTCAGAAAAAATTTTTTGGCAGCGGTCGGCAGTTTTATGAAGAGGTGTTTTCAAAATTTTTCTTGATGGTGAGGTGGTGGATGGGGGCTTGCCAGTACCTCAAAGAAGGGGGGGGGTAAATACCCCTCACCACTCATCCGACCGAGGCTTTTTATCCGAGATACCTTTGAGGTATGGGCCTGACCCCCATTTCATGTGTGAAGGACCTTTTATGTTCTTTTTCATCTATAAAATAATTTTGAAGAATGTGTGTATCATAGGTGTAGTATCAATTTTTGTTCTGGGCATTTAGGATTTCTATTTTTTCCTTTTTCATTCGGACATTGACAATTTATCGATCTGATTTTTATATGCCAAATGCGTCATTTCGAAATTGACCTTGCAAATTATGCTATGAATAAGAACTCTCTATTTTACTGAACAATGAAGCGATTGAGCAATTTCGATACCTTGGAGTTGACCTCGATCCAAAATTGAGCTACAGCAATCATGTTAGAAGAGTTGTAACAAAGTGCAAACAGGCAATTGGAGCTCTATGCCGAACTATTCGAAAGTGGGCACCCATTTCTGTCTTTGAGAAATTGTACAAGTCGACCATCGGGTCAATAATGACTTATGCCATCGAAGCCTGGTACCCTTCTCAAGTGCTACAGAACTCGATCGAGTGTGTTAAAAAGTTCGCAGCTAAGCTCACCACGAACGACTTCAAACCCCCATACCCGACACTCTTGGAAAAGGTAGACTGGAAGTCGATTAGCCGGATAACTATGGAAAGACGCGCAGTGATTGTCTATAACTATGCACAGGATCGCCGAACATTACCAGACAACGCAATCGTTCTACGAAGCACTGAAAGCTCAAGACACAGCCAACGAATTGGTCATGGAATGGAGCTCACCATGCCAGTAACAAGACTCGAAGCCGTTCTAAGCACCTCCCTGAATACAGCCAGAAGAATCTGGAACACCCTATTGGCGGAACTTGTGGCTATTGCAAGTCCCGAGCGATTCAAAGTTGCCGTGAAAGACCCAGCAGTATACGCCCATCTCATCAACAAGAATGCAGTGCGGAATGTGGAATTGGCCGTGTAATATAACTAGGTTGCAATACATTATCATTGTTTCTCGCGCACCACTTTCAACAAGCGCCGAAAGCTGCCTCATCCACGCACTGGAACAAAGAAAAAGCACTCGCACTTGCCATGACTAGCAGCTCTCCCTCCTGCCGCAGCTCACGATTCAGTCTCCAACAGCTCCCTGTACACTGTAATCAAATTTTGGAACAACTTGGATGCCGAAACAGTGAGAATACGAAACCTGGTGCAGTTCAAGCACTCTATTCGTGAAGTAGCCGTCTACGAAAGTCTCCACAAGAAGAATGTGCTAAAGAGAGCGGAAAAGGCAATATAATTTTAGGAGTACATGTCCAGCTTATCTTATTTATTTCGGATCCGCGCCGATAGGCGCGGATTCGGGCTAGTATGAATTATTATTAACACCAGGGATGCCAAGTGTCCTTATCAGGGAGCGAAAAGGTGGCATCACCCACTAGTGGGTGATTCACCCATGGGTGATAGGTGATGCCACCGACTGGGTGATGGTGGGTGAATTTTGAGTGCTATCACCCATTTTTCGCCCCCTGGTCCTCATAAGATTTGTCCTTATTTTGAGAGGCCAAATCTTTTTTTTTTAATAAATATTATTAGAAAATCTTATTTTTTACCTATTTTTGTAAAAAATGTCCTTATTTTCTTTTTTCCTGACTTGGCATCCCTGATTAACACCTATTTTAGCTTTAAAAAGAGAAAGATGGCTGATATAAACAATTTACTCAAAAATCCACCAGTTTCGTTATTAAAGCTTCGTGAATTGACTCTCCGTTATCATTGGCTAATGGCTACATCTGGTAGGTAGCTTTTTCTTTTCTAGACGGTGCTTTTAAAAATTAGAGTAGTACGTAAGCTCTATAATTTTTAAGGTATCTAAGTACACAAAATTAAATAGTTTAGCTACATATTTAATTTGAACTCAAAAATTGTTTCTAATTTTTATATCTTTGTGTTTCATGTATGCAGTAGGAAATGAGTTACTCTGAATTTTTAGTCATTTCACCAGACAATTTCCAAGTTCGGATGTCGCATTTGTATGTTCTGGCTCAAACATTGCATGAAGGCGAGATTATTCAAACTCACGACTCAAAAGTTGGTGAAATCTCTCTGGTTCAAGTACTAGATCGTCTAATTAGAGGTGTTCGAGACGGTTTTTTATCACGAGTGGATTTCTTCAAAGTGGCGAAACAGTATGATAACGTATGCTATATTGAGCTAATTTTTTATATACAGGGTAATTCAAAAGTTCGTGGACACTTTAAGAATACGTTTTTATATAAAATTTGGCACCATAAAGCGTCTTGCAAGGTTATCGAGGTTGTATTGTATTTTGAATAAGTTTTGTTGTTTTTTATTGGTTGTTATAAATAGAAAAGTGTCCACGAACTTTTGAATCACCCTGTAAAATGTTTGTTTTTAGCTTAAAAGGGCACTGATTGATGACTTTGATTGGGATAACTCCAGCACAGAATTGTTACTTGAAACTGCGTTTTTAGTATTCGAATGTTGTGAGAAAATGTGTCAATTTGATGAAGCTAACCAATGGATTTGCCGGTAATTGCATTTTTTGGGGAATTAGTAAAAAAACTTGTTTTTAAATTTTATATTGTGATTTATAGAATTTTGGAAAAGCTAATCTATCAAGAAATAGAAAATCCCGATCTCCAAATTCAAACTTTGATAAAATGTCTTGCTATCATCGAAACTTTTCCATACGAACAAGTTAACCTCGAAGGTTTATCTCTTATTGCAGTTCGTCTTATCAGACTGACCGAACAGCAAAAATTTTCTAAAGAAGTTGATCTATGGTTGTGTTGCTACAAAATTGCTAAGCTGAAGCAAGAAGATCTTACCGAAGAGGGATTAGAAGATTTCTACGAAGAGAGCGTTGAATGTCCACATAAATTACCTACAAGAGCATTGAGCTTGTTGGTAAAAGCACATGAAGTGTTAGGAAAGCACAAGTCCTGCTGTAGTCAAAATGTATGTGAAAGAACAAAAAAAAGTTGTTTATGTATAATTTTTGGCTATATTATACGTTGTGTTTCTAGTTTTTGTTTTTAAGGGAAAATTCCTAATGTTTTATCTGGAAGAAATTCGCCGAATGTTGGAACTAGAACCAGTGAGAAATTTTATGTGCAAAGAGCCGCAGAAAAAAGAATTTAGTAAGAATATTGAACGTGAAATTATTCGGTGCTTGAACTGTTTAGTTGGGTATGTTTGTTAATTTTTGTAGGTCATAAATTTTTCTCATTTTAAATTTTCAAACTTCAAAACCAGACAACGTATGGATGACCATGGTTCGACTCTAAAGCTTGAAAAGAATTGGGAACTCTTCGAACTTGTCATACCTATGCTAATACCAAAGAATCTTCCGTTAATGGACGATTTGTTGAAGCTGTCTTTCGATTGCATTCAAATACTCACCCATACCTATGACTTTGTCTTGGAACAAGGCTTTGAAGGTCTTGAGGAAGGTGAATATTCCAATGCGAAAAAGAAGCTGAATGAATTTTTGGAGAATCCACCAAAACTCGGACTTGAAGGAGAATTTGAGGGAAATTTAGATCGATTTACGAAAGAATTTCAAAAAGGTTGGTTGTGCGATGTGTAAATGTGAACTGAATCCTTGTTTTTCTAATTCTTAGTCCTTTTTTTCGCGTATTTTTCTACTATGATGATTCGAAACATATTTTCAAAGTGTCAATTATGTGAATTTCGTGTATTGCGAAGAATCTGTTTCGAATCACCCTAGAGCCTAATTTTTATATAACAATTTTACTCTTATTATTTTTAATTTTGATCGTGCAAAATTTTTATTTTGAGATCTTCGAGACTCATTATGGCCTTGTGTTGATTCGTGCAAAGCAATTTCTCGGACTCGTCATGAATCGGCACAAAAGTTGTTCTACGTACTTTCCCACTACTACTATCGAATCGATGCTAAAGCTGAAATGCGCCTGTACACAACAGCAACATTAGCCTTGGGATGTAATCTCTTGTCGAACGAAGTTTATGGATCCACTTGGGCTTTCTATGCCCAGACTGAAAGCTTCCGTTATTCTGTGGTACGCTAAAAGCTCAATATAACATAACAAGCGCGGGTGAAATCCATCCGCCCAACTTAAAAAAATGTGACCAAACTTTTTTTAGAGTGGTTCCTTAAAAAGGGGTAAACTTTAAAGCAGCATCTCCCAAAAATTTTTACAAAAATAACTTTTCTAGGGGTAATTTTATGCGAAAAATTGATTTTGCGCATTTCCGGAGTTTGAAAATGCTTTCCTTATTCAGAGAAATAAGAGTTTGTATTGAAGCGAAAGTATGAAATTTTGAATTTTTCTTTAAAATCATCGTTTTAGGGGTTTTTTTATGCGAGAAATCGATAATGCAAAAAAACATCTTTTCGATAACCAATTTTTCAAGGACGATGGTTAGAGATGCATTTTGACGCTTCGGGGATGCGCGGATTTCTCGCATAAAATTACCTCTAGAACGATGATTTTCAGAAGAAAAATCCAAAATTTTCATGTTCTCGCTTCAATACACACTATTATTTCCTTAATCAGGGCAGGGAAGCATTTTCAAGCTTCGGGAATGCGCTCAATTGATTTTTCGCATAAAATTATCTCTAGAAAAGTTATTTTTGCAATAATTTTAAAAAATTTATGCAGAATCCCTCAGGCTGAAAACAAAAAAAAATCAATTTTTCATCTTTTTTTAGGCTTTGGTTTAGGCTTAGGTCTAGGCTTAAGCTTAGGTTTAAGCCTAAACCAAAGCCTAGACCTTTAGCCTAAAAAAGATGAAAAATTGATTTTTTTCCAGCTTGAGGGGGAAGATTCTGATAAATTTATGCAGAATCTCCCCTCCCACCTAAAGGGGTGGGGATAGTGCACAAGTACCAAAAAATTTTTTCGGAGATGCCGCTGCAAAGTTTACCCCCTTTAAAAAATTGAACTTTGTGGGTGGGGCAACTATGTAAAATCATTCAGCGAAACGGTTTGTAAATTACCTCATCTTTAGCTTCCGGATGAATCCTTGTCGAATAACCTGGATAAATTTACATTTCCATTCAAGATGGCACTATTAATGGATAAAAATTTGGTGATGATTCATGCTGATCTAGCGAATATTTACTACCAAGTTCGAACTCGAATCTATAGAAGTTTGAATAATAAGGCAGTTTTGAAAAATCTGTTTTTTTACTCAAAATTTAGGGTACCCACGACATCGAGTTGTACAATCGACTTTTGTTAATGAGTAAAGCTCACTCTCAAATAGCTGAGCAATATAATGAATGGGGAAATTTGGAAGTGGAATGGCTGTCGTATTATTTTCAAGCGAAGATTGCTGAGAAACAAAAGGAGCCACCTCAAAAGGTCTGTTTTTCAGTCTTTAACATCAATTTTTACAGGGTGTTCCAAAAAACCACCATTGAGCATTTTTTGGCGAAAAATTTTCAAAAAGTTTTTCTCAGAAATTATTCTTCAGGGGTAATTTTATGTGAAAAATTGATTGCACTGAAATTTGAAAATGCTTTCTTAAACCTGTTTCATAAAAATACTGATTTTTACTGGGGGAAAATGTATAAAATACTAAAAAAAACCGGGGAAAATTTTGAAAAAAAATTTTCGCCAAAAAATGCTCAAATGACGGTTTTTTGGAATATCCTGTAATAGATTTTTGAATTATACCGACGCTGTGCTTGTACAATGGAGGAAGAAGGCTACATTTATAACGGAAAAATCAAGAAATCAGACCAGAAAAACTTCGAGCCGCTGGAAATCCACTATCATGTTCACAGCTATGCCCTAAAATTGTTGCGGCGGACAAAAATGCATCCTGAGCAGGTTTATGAAAATTTGAAAACCCTACGAATTGTTGCATTCTATTTGCGAGTATTCCTGGATCATGGTATAACTAAAGAGGCTTTTCAAGGTTTGGCTAGCGAAGAGAAAATCTCATTTCGTGATGTGGATCAGATTCGACTGTCCGTGGAGAATATTTTGAACGCTGATGGAGATTTTGGAGCGGAAGAAAATAAAGTGCCTAGTTTTTTTACTTATGCAGTTGGTTTCCGCCAAAACTTGAGTACTAAGACATTGTTTGATTTTATTTTGATTTAGCAAATAAGTACAGTTGAACCTTGATATAGCGACACTAGTGATGCGACGAAATCGAAATTTTGGTCATCAAATTTTGCGAAATCGAAATTTAACTTGAAAAAGCTGGGACAGCAAATTCGATTTTTTGACCAAAATTCGATTTTATTGCCAATATTTGATTTTTTACCAAAATTCAATTTTATACGGGAAATAGATTGAGCGCATTCTCGAGCCCTGAAAATGCTTCCCTGATACTTATTCAGGGAAAAATTGGGTTTTTGAAGCGAAAAATAATTTTCTTGAAAATCACTTTTTTCTACGGGTAATTTATGCGAGACCGATTGCATTCTCCTGGTTTGAGAGTGAGTACAATCCCCGCATAAAATTACCCTTAGACTGGTCATATTTAGAAAAATAAATTTCCAGGTCCCAAAAAATCCACTTTTCTGGGCCACCCGGTATATAAACATGTTGGAGCTACTTTGGCTCTTATACCCCTGATTGAACGTGTCTAAAATCAAAAAAAATTTTCGAAATTTTCTCAAAAATGACCCTATTAAGAGTAATTTTATGTGGGAAACACGTTGGCAATGTTATTTTTGCGTAAAAACAATTCATTTTTTAGAAAATCGATCATTGAAGACAAAGAATGTAAATATTTTGAAAAAACTAATATGCAAAAATTCGATTTCTCTAAAAAATGGGAGTGTTTTTACGCAAAAACATCACCAACGTGTTTCCGCATAAAATTACTGCTAATAGAGTCATTTTTGAGAAAATTTCTAAAAATAAAATTTTTTGATTTTAGACCACGTTCATTGGGGTATAAGAGCCGAAGTATTCCCAAACATTTCTTTGTTAACTTATTATTTTATAGACATCTTGCGTTTCCGAAACAGCTTTACTGAATAAGCAGATTGTAAAACTCTCTATTGAAGCATTTGAGAGGATCATTTCCCGTTTTCCTCATTACAAGTCTATCTACCGATTGTCTCAATATTATGCTGATGAATTGAATGACCCGTCAAAAGCGTTGAATTTTCTATTTGCCAAGATTTTTCGAAAGCATAAAGCTGATGGAACCTTTTTTGATGTGAGTATTTTTGTATATTAGGAAGTTTTTATGTTTATTAGAGAATTTTTCTAAGCTACACTACTTTAATAAGTCTTAAAAAGGTTCAGATACGCAATTTTTCGAACTTAATTTTTTTATCTTTATCTATTGTATAATAAACCTATCTAACCAATTACATTTCTAAAGAATATTGTTGAAATCAAACGAAGCGATTTTGAGCGTGTTGGTTCACTGTCTTTCCATGTCACCAGAATCACTAAATTGGCTATGGATTGTGCTGTAAAAGTAGAAGATTTTGAGAAGTTGGAGAGACTATTGATCAATTTAATGGTTGCCGATAAACAATTTAAGTAGGTGTTTCAGAACTAGCCATTCTTTATAGTATATCTGTGTAAGTTGTGTCTGTCTGTGATTCCCGTATCAGTGTCAGGAAAATTAGGCACTTTTCGAGCTAATTTTTAAGTATAATATTCAAATTTTGCGTTGTTTTTACCAACTTAAAATGGCTCTAGGAACTTACACAATAAAAAAGCGGAATTTCCACAACGATCGATTTTCTATACTTTCTCGTGATCAAAAATCAGCTGGAAAAATTGTTTAAATTCGATTTTTTTAACCCCTTGATCCCCCTTATAGTAAAAATACTGTAAGTGGGTTCAAGGGGTTAAAAAAATCAAATTTTAAAATTTTTCCAGCTGATTTGTTGTATCTAGGGGTTTTTCGATATGGGAAACTCGAGTATGAAGAAATTTTTTGTTTTTGATCACGGGAAAGTGGAGAAAATCGACCGTTGTGGAAGTTCCTAGAGCCCTTAAAATCCGATTTATAGGGTTGAGATGAAAGAATTTGCAGTCCAATTATTAATTCACAACTATACTCCAGCCTATTTTCGCTTGGCTGAAAAGAAAGTACCAAGAAATTTGCCAGAAATCGACGAAAGAATTGAATGCCTTAATAAAATGATTTCTGCTATCCATGAGAAGTATATATTAAGGATTGATATTTGATATTCATTTTTTAGATCGAATTTCAAAGAGGAACTCGAGATGCTGCAAAATCTATGCGATTCCTATGTTGTGAAAAGAGCGTCTCTAATGGAAATTGATGCTGTAAAGAAGCGAAAATCGGAGGAGTTCTTGGAAATGAAGCGCAAAGAAGAGCAGAGCAAATTAGAAGCTCAAACAAAGGAAGCCCTTCATAAACAGAAAATTGACTTATCTATAAATTCTGTACTGGAAACCCTTCATAAACAGAGAATTGATTTATCTATAAATTCTGTACTCAACAACTTGGGCCTTCACTCAGATCAAAGCAACCAAAATCTTATTTTCAGCCAACGTCTTTTGATTCTATAAATGTAGTCTTAAATCCCATGTGAATAGATTTGTATTTAAGAAAGTTAGGATAAATCTTGTACTTGTTGATCGTTGTTGTACTTTTATGAGTTTATTTATTCTCAATAAATATAAAATGATTTTATGATTGAAAAATTTGCATTTTTAGCTTAAAACTGGACGAAAATATGGAAAAAAAATATCGTATCAACTCCCCAAAAGTAGACTAGTCCTTTAAAGTATTGTATAATTTTAAAAATTACAATTTTAATGTCTGAAATATGAGCCAGAAAATTGTTGATAAAAAATGTTTGAGCTAACACACAAAAGTTTGATAAGGCAATAAAAGATAACTAAAAAGTTAAAAAAGATTTTAATCAATGATTTTTGTTTAACTTTTGCCTTATCAAAATTTGTTGTGTTAGCTCAAAAATTTGTTATCAAAATTGTTTAGAGTCGAAAAATTTTCTGGCTTAATCAAAATTATTGGTTAAAACTATGCTTAAGCCCATTCAGGTTTTACCGTTTTTATTCGTCTATGCACTAACAGATTGCCCTCTAAATGGCCTAGAAAGTCCATCCAATTCAAATAAATGTTACTTTTTCTTTTCACCCACGCTTAATTTTCTTGATGCAGAACAACTTTGTTCTGAACAAGGAGGACATTTGGCTAGTGTTTGCAATACGTTTGAAAATAATTTTTTAGTCGGTAAAATTGTTTGATTTAAAAAAAAAAGTTTTTTTTGCCTAGAGCAAGCTCAAAGATTCGAAACATATGGTCAAAAAGATTTTTTGATTGGCCTAACTGATCAGACAACAAAAAATGTATGGAAATGGACAGATCCAAGTGTTTCCTGCAACTATACAAATTGGGATAAAGGTTTTTGCTTAATGAAAAAAAGTTTTAGATTTTTTTGCGATTTTTCCAAAAGTTTTCATGGAAAAATAATAGCGCCATCGTGTTTCCCGCATAAAAATGTGGATATGCAAAATTTTTTATGAATTTTAACAACAAAACAAAAAATGACTTTGGGCGTGGGATCGAACCCGCACCCTATGAGTTAATGCAGAGCGCTTTAGTCACTCGGCCATGGGACAAACCCTCATGATATGATACTCGTTTTGAAGCTCTTGGCGAGCAGAGTCGATTAGCGAAATTAATTTTTAATTTTGACCCTTGCCAGCACCTTTTTGGTGCGCCATGATTCCCTTTGACATACCCTAAATTCGCGTGTATAAGCCGCGGCTTATACATGGGGTAAAAAAATTTTTTCAAAAATTTTCGTTTTCTTTACCAGTGGTTTTGGAAACGCAAATTCAACGGCTTTTAGTTAATACTCAGCCGTGTAAGACTTTCTATGCGGAGTCATTTTCTTGAAAAAAATACAGGAAAAAATCTAAAAAAGAAAGAGAATAAAATACCAAATTAAAAAAACATTAAAGGAGAGTCCAACTTAGGGCCGGGTAGAAAATTTAAAAAAATTTTTTAACAAACGACTTTTTAGGGGGTAATTTTATGCGAGGAATCGATTGCGCGCATTCCCGAACTTTGAAAACGCTTCCTTAACCCTGATTCAGGGAAGGAATCGGTATATTGAAGCGAAAATCAAACATTTTCGGATTTTTATGAGAAAACCGTCGAATCTTAAGTTTTTCTATGCGGGGAATCGATTGCGCGCACTCTTGAACCTTGAAAACGCTTCCTTAACCCTGATTCAGGGAAGGAATCGGTATATTGAAGCGAAAATCAATCTATTTACGTAAAGAGAGTTATATGAACATTGTTAGAGTTGATTTTTATTATAAACAAATGTGTTGGTTTTTCCCTGAATCAGGGTCAAGGAAGCGTTTTCACGGTTCGGGAGTGCGCGCAATCGATTCTCCACCTATAGAAACCTAATAATCGACGGTTTTCTCATAAAAATCCGAAAATGTTTGATTTTCGCTTCAATATACAGATTCTTTCCCTGAATCAGGGTCAAGGAAGCGTTTTTAAGGTTCGAGAATGCGCGCAATCGATTCCTCGCATAAAATTACCCCTAAAGGGTCACTTGTTAAAAAATGTTCTACCTGGCCCTTTAAATTTGCTAGGTGCGGCTTATACACGCGAATTTAGGGTATATGATCCTGTCACTTGACCATGAAATATACTTTTTTCACTTTATATGCTATGGTAATTAACGTTTGAAACTAATTTTTAGGACAACCATCAAGCGATTTTGATTGCGTCTCGGTCTCCTTATCAACAGGGAAATGGCAAACAACAGCGTGCACTAATTTAGGAAAATCTTTTATTTGTGAAACGAGTGCTTTGCCAGTAAATAATCCACAATGTCCACCCGGTTATAGTTATTTTAGAGAAACTAATTTTTGCTATAAGGTAAAAATTTTTTTGATTGGTTATAAAGGGGGGTAACAATCGGAACCAGTTCTCCGAAAAAAATTTTTGGCTCTAGTGCACTTTAGGCGACCAATGAGGCTTAGGCCTAGGCTTAAGCCTAAGTCTAAGCCTAAGCCTAGCTTTAGGCCTAAGTCTAGGCTTAGACTTAGGCCTAGACTTAGGCTTAGGCCTAAGTCTAGGCTTAGGCCTAGGCTTAAGCCTAAGTCTAAGCCTAGGCCTAAGCCTAGACTTAGGCCTAAGCTTAAGTCTAGGCCTAAGCCTAAAAATTTGTTTGGACGGTTAAAAAATTGATTGGACGGTAAAAGTTTTGATTGAACGGTTAAACGACGATTGGAGGGTTAAACGTCGATTGGACGGCTAAAGTGCAATAGAACCGTTATTTGACTGCAATATGAAAAAAATTATTTGGATATCTAATATTTGATTGGTCACCTATTTTTTGATTGGTCACCTAAATTTTTGACTGGTCACCTATTTTTTGATTGGTCACCTAAAAGTTCATTGGTCACCTAAAAACTCATTGGTCACCTAAAAACTCATTGGTCGCCTAAAGTGCACTAGAGCCAAATTTTTTTGAAAATTATTGTAAAAAATATATTTCTATGGGTAATTTTATGCGATAAATCGATTCCGCGCATTCCCGAAGCATGAAAACGCTTCCTTGACCCTGATTCAGGGAATGGGGTGGGTGTATTGAAGCGAAAATCAAATATTTTTATGAGAAAACCGTCGATTCTTAAGTTTTTCTAGGCGGGGAATCGATTGCACACATTCCCGAAGCATGAAAACGCTTCCTTGACCATGTTTCAGGGACTTTAAATGCTTCCTTTAGCGATTTTGTTCAAAATTTTGGATTTTTTCGTATCGTTTATCTTGGGTTTTTGTTTTTTTTATCCCTTCCCTGAATCAGTATCAAGGAAGCGTTTTCACGATTCGAGAGTGCGCGCAATCGGTTCCCCGTCTATAAAAACCTAAGAATCGACGGTTTTCTCATAAAAATCTGAAAATTTTTGATTTTCGCTTCAATACACCCACCCCATTCCCTGAATCAGGGCCAAGGAAGCGTTTCATGCTTCAGGAATGAGTGGAATCGATTTCTGTCATAAAATTACCTCTAGGAATGTATTTTTTACAAAAACTTTCAAAAAATTTTTTTCGGAGAACTGTCTCCGATTGTTATCCCCTTTAAAAGGGGGGGGGTGCACGCCCAGTACGTTCTCAAAAAATGTTGCCTCCAAATTGGCTGATTTGTGATACTCGGTGGGGGGTTTCGAACATGGGGTACGCCGATAAGGGGTCATGAAAATTTTTTCGGAACTCGAGACTTGCGCCAATCAATTTCTCATGCCTGAAAACCCCCGAGTACCAAAAATCAGCCAATTTTTTTTTCAAGAAAAATTTTTTTCAAGAAGTGTACTGGACGTGCCCCCCCCCCCCCACTTAAATCCAAAAAAGAGGGCTGTTCTGCCGAGAAGGTCCAATTTTTTGTGTTTAGCAAAGGTAATCAAAAATTTTGGACAAAGTCAAAAATTTTAGCAAATATGTAAAAATGATGCTGTTTTAGACCAACACTTCGTGGATAGGCATCAATGAAGCCGAGGCTAATTGTATACAAGATGGTGGCAATCTTGCATCAATTCATTCCCCGGAAGAAAATGCCTTCATAAATAGTAAGTCCTTGAGAGCAAGCTCTCCTAGTTGCCGCTACTTAACGTTGACTAAACTCGGCAAAAAATTGTTTTATTTTCTTCCGGAAATTACCCATTTAGGGTAATTTTATGCGAAAAATCGATTGCGCCAGCTCCCGCAACCTGAAAACCGCAGAAAAATGGTGAAAATTCGATTTTCTCGAGAAATGAACAAATATGCATCCCTGCGTGGTCGCTTTTGGCGGGAAAATTAACAGGATTTTTCTGCCAAAATACGACCCGCAGGGATGCCTGTGAAAAACTATATAAAATCGTTGCTTTCATGCAACTTGAGGAAAATAAAAAATTTTTGCCGAGTTTAGTCAATGTTAAGTGGCGGCAACCAGGGGAACTTGCTCCAACCCTTCGTTTCATATTCGAATATAAAATTTAGGCCTATTTTCACAAAACGTTTCGTATTTTGCTTGGTGGATAGGTCTAGTTAGTGTAGGAAATGGCTATTGGGAATGGCTTGACGGAAGTGAAATAACTTATACAAATTATTGCTCCAATGTGACATCTGGTGCTCTAAATTGTACTCTAATGCTTCAAAGTGATCACCCAGACGGTAATGGACTTGCATGCTGGGTGAATTGGGAAAAATGCATTGGTGGTACAGTTGGAGCAATTTGCAAACGATATCCAATTTGTGTTTAATTTACAAAATATTGTAATTTTTTTCTCAAATTCTATTCTTTTATCCAGGGATGCCAACAATATTTGTTCAAATCATAAGAGTTTTCCTAGACTCAGAATCGGTTGCGGACACTCCCAAATAGTGAAAACATGTCCCTGACCCTAAATCAGGAAAGATGACAGTGTATTGAAGCGAAAATTTAAAAATTTAATATTTTTATCGGAAAATAGTCATTTCTTTCAGGGTTTTTATAGAAGAGGAATCGATTGCGCACACTCCCAAATAGTGAACACGAATTCCTGACCCTGAATCAGGAACAGGCAATGGTTTTCAGGCTTCGGGAATGCGCGCACTCGATTCCTCGTCCCCGAAAACCCCTAAAAAGTCGGTTTTCCGAAGAAAACCTGAAAATTTTCGATTTGCGCTGTAATACACCAACCCCTTCCCTGAATCAGGATGTACCGTAGTGATGCGTCGAAATCGCGATTTGGGATTATGGTGCCCAAATTTCGATTTCAACTTTTCCGATTTCGAAATCGAAATTTCGATAAAATCCCCCTCCCTAAGTTTCTGTCCAGAAACTTAGGGATCAAATAAACATTGTAGCAATTTTTATAGCTAATTGAGACAAACAAAATGACACCAAAATTATCCAATTTGAACATTGTTTTGGGTTATTGAAACGAAAACATGAAACAGAATTTTCGTTTCAATAACCCAAAACAATGTTCAATTTGGATAATTTTGGTGTCATTTTGTTCGTTTCATTTAACTATAAAAAATTGCTAAAATGTTCATTTTATGAAAATTTAAAAATTGATGCAAAAATCGATTTTTTCGCAAAAAATTCAAAAAAGTTTGTGTATTACAACGAAGAGCTTGTAACAAATTCAAAATTTCAAACGCAATTATCTCGAAAACTACAACGATTCAGAACATGGCGTAAAAACAAAAAATGCTCCATTTTTCATGATCTTTTCGAATATATCATTTTTTCATATGATTGTAACTTACTGGACTGGTCCTTTAAAACGATTGGTCATGAAGCATAAAATCAGGCAACAAATTTTATGCTTTTAGACTAATAAAATTTTATGCTTCATGACCAATCGTTTCAATAAACACGATTTTATTGAAAATCAGGCAAACGTTAGACATTTTTGACAACTTTTTTCACATGCTTGAACGCAGCCTCAAAGAATGTGCTATTTTCAACAAAAAAATCCAGCAAAAGTGAAATATTTAATGTGAAAAAGATTAAGAAAATTTTATGCGAACCTAAAATAAGAAAATACCCGTATTTAAAAAACAACCGGTGTTAAAGATAATATAAAAAATGCTATATGTTCTATTACAGGGTGAGCCAAAAAACTGTACTTTGCGTTTTGTGGCGAAAATTTTTTTTTAAAAGTTTTTCAAAAATCACCTAAAAAGGGTATTTTTATTCGAGAAATCGATTGCGCGCATCGAAAACCCTTGAAAACGCATCCCAGACCATGAAATATAGAGGGGGTGCAAAAGTCCTCGCGTAAGGGGCGGTATATCCTCGCCTAAGGGGCAAAAGTCCTCGTCAAGGAATATTGATTGTTATAGCGCTAGCTGGCGCTATAACTATCAATATTCCTTGGCGAGAACTTTTGCCTCCTTGGCGAGGACTTTGCCTCTTTGGTGAGGACTTTTTGCCTCTTAGGCGAGGATATACCGCCCCGTACGCGAGGACTTTTGCACCCCTTATACAATTTTCAGAATTAATACCGAATATTGGGATAAATTTTTATTGATTTGTTTTGCAAAAAAAAGTAATTTCAATAATCTTCTGTAATACTTGAAAATACAATTTGATATTTCAATATCTGGGAAGCGTTTTCAAGGGTTTTCGATGCATACAATCAATTTCTCGCATGAAAATACCCCTTATAGATGATTTTTGAAAAAAAAATTTTTCACCAAAAACGCAAAATACGGTTTTTAGGCCCCTATACTAATTTCAGTCCTATTTCATCTATGCTTGACGCTAATTCGATATTGATTGGTTGTGGTGATTTTCGACGTCTTTTTCTTCGTTTGGTGCGTTTTGAGGAGCTTCTATTTTAGGCTTGGAGTTTAGTTTTTGGGCCATTTGCAACCGACCTTGCTCATATTGTACTCTTTTATACTTAGGCCAAAATGCAGCTGTAAAAACCATAATTCCAATGACGACGAAGCAATTCCAAGCGATGAATGAGTCTAAAAAACAAACATTTTAATATAAGACAACAACTTCGTCTTAAGAGGGAATCGAACGTTCAACCTCCATTTTTCATCAACCTTCCGAATATATAATTTTTTCACGGTATTTTTTCCGAGTCGACTAGTCCTTTAAGATGTGTTGCATTACTTTTTGTTCTACTGTATATGATTTGTAGCACTTACATTTCCAATCCTGGATATCAGTATCTGAGGATCCAGCTTTATTACAAGTCTGTATATTCTTTTCATGTGCTGTTGCAGATTGTGTCAAAAAGCTTGTCACTAATACATAAATCACTCCTTCGACTTGCCTAAAAATGATTTTTAAAATCCAAAATTTGTATAAAACCAGGGGGTCATAAACGGACTAACTCATTTAAAGGACCAGTCAAGTGGGAAAAAGGTTGGACTGGTCCTTTAACAAAAGTGAACCCATTTTCATTTTGTATAAAACTAACCCTAACATAATGATTAACCCGGACGACGTTGCCTCGGCCACTGGATAAGTAGCTTCAACCCCCATCTCCAAACCTATGGGGTATATAGCAAATCCAAAAACTCCAAACACAAAAATGGACGTAGCTATGGCCCACTCGACGTTTTCATAGTTGATTGAAATTGAAAGACCACATGCGGCAAAACCGGCGAGACAGAAGCTGACTTTCATTGTTTCTTCGAAGCGATGGGTTTTGTCAACGTAAACGCCACTTACTGCGGCTCCGACTAGGCCTAACAATTTGATTTTTGTATCATTTTTTAAAGGACCTCTCGGAAAAACTTTATGTAAAAATTATGTATTCAGAAAATTCATGAAAAATGGAGCATTTTTTGTTTTTACGACATGTTCTGAATCGTTGTAGTTTTTGAAAAAATTGTTCATATTTTCGTTGTAATATACAAACTTTTTTGAATTTTTTGCGAAAAAATCAATTTTTGCATCGAAATTTTCATAACATAAACATTGAGCAATTTTTTTGGCTAAATGAGACGAACAAAATGACACCAAAATTATCCAATTTGAACATTGTTTTGGGTTATTGAAACGAAAACCTGGTTCATGTTTTCGTTTCAATAACCCAAAACAATTTTCAAATTGGATAATTTTGGCATCATTTTATTTGTCTCATAGAGTTGTAAAAACTTGCTACAATGTTTATGTTATGAAAATTTAAAAAATCGATGCAAAAATTGATTTTTTTGCAAAAAATTCAAAAAATTTTAAAAAGTTTGTGTAACAACGAAAATATGAACAATTTTTCAAAAACTACAACGATTCAGAACATGCTGTAAAAACAAAAAATGCTCCATTTTCATAAATTTTCCAAATATATAATTTCTACATTTTCCGTTTATTCCGAGTAGAGTGGCCTTGTTCTTTTCTCATAGACTTTGATATAAAAATTTTTACCCGAAACGATCAATAAAGCTCCCATTATCCCAGAAAATGTGTTCGAGTATCCCTTCACACACAAAGCCGGCTGTAAATTATTGTACAGAGCATTGAATAGCCCAACACCTCCGCCGAGAGAAAAGGCTAGCACCAAAAAAGTTTTCGAGCTCAAGCATCTCTTGAATCCAGCGAAAAAGGCTGGTGGTTTTACATCAGATTCGGATGAAGCAGAAGCCGGAGTTGGCGGTTTAGAAGAGGTGACCCCGATAGAAAGTAGTGCTGTTATCACAGCTCCAACGGCCACCAAACTTGTCTAAAAATAGAGATGCACAAGTTAGAAACAAAAGAGTGACAATCCTTGTCAGAAATATGCGAATTTTGAGAACGGTAATATTTTGTTCATTGTGACAAAGTAGAAATTTGTGTCTCTGGATGAAAAATTAACAAATTTGTATCGACGTAACAAATTTGACTACATTGTCACAATGAACAATTTATATTTTTTGTGCTCAACATTCGGCCTAAGTCTAAGCCCAAGCCTAAACCCAAGCCCAAACCTAAGCCTAAGCCCAAGCCGAAGTCTAAGCCTAAACCCAAGCCCAAACCTAAGCCCAAGCCTAAGCTGAAGTCTAAGCCTAAGCCCAAGCCTAAGCCCAAACCTAAGCCCAAGCCCAAGCCTATGTCCAAGCCTAAGCCTAACTTAAGTCCAAGCCTAAGCCTAAGCCCAAGCCTAAGTCAAGCCTTAGCCCCAGCCTAAGCCCAAGCCTAGGCCTTTGTGAACAAGTTAAAAACAGAACTTTTCTTATCACCGACAGAAATATGCGAATTTTGAGCCTAATCTATAATATTCTTTTGAATTTTAGAATAAAAGAGATTTTCATGATATTAATGAGAGTAAAATATTGCATATACAGGATGAATCTTTCAAGTGCCACGGGTTTGTAACGACTATATCTCGAGCTAGGAAAATGCATTTTTCATGCGGTTTTTTGCTACGTGCTATTCAGACCACCCCGTTTTGTGTTTGATAAAAATTAAAAAAAATTTTTTTTGAAATTTTTCGAATTTTTTAAATTTTGCTAAAAACATGTTTCTTGTGGTTTTTAGGGTCGGGGAACACGATTGTGATGGTTAAAAAGTGCCGAAATGCACAAAAAAGTAGAGAAATGGCCAAAAAATGGTGATTTTCTTGTGTCACTTTTTTACATGAAAATCACCATTTTTTGGCCATTTCTCAACTTTTTTGTGCATTTTGGCACTTTTTAACCATCAAAATCGTGTTCCTCGACCCCGAAAACCACAAGAAACATGTTTTTAGCAAAATTTAAAAAATTCGAAAAATTTCGATTTTTGACCCCTTGGGGGACCAAGGCAAAAAATCGAAAAATTTCAAAAAAAAATTTTTTTATAATTTTTATCAAACACAAAACGGGGTGGTCTGAATAGCACGTAGCAAAAAACCGCATGAAAAATGCATTTTCCTAGCTCGAGATATAGTCGTTACAAACCCGTGACACTTGAAAGATTCACCCTGTATTTTTGGACGTTGAAGCCAAAATGCATTTTATGATTGAAAGAAATTTGCACATTTTTAAAGATTTTTTAAAATGAGGCAAAAATTATCGCAGTCAGCAGGATTTGAACCTGCGCGGGCAGAGCCCAACAGATTTCTAGTCTGTCTCCTTAACCACTCGGACATGACTGCATGTAGATAATGGATGCTCATAACAATAGACTATGTATGCTATTTTTTATTTAAGCGGTTAAAAAATTGTTGAATCAAATTATTTTTTTTTGTAAATTTCGAAAGATAATATTTTTAATGACGCCTATTTTTCTAACGAAATTCAAGAAAATTTCCAATACAAGAAAAAATTTCTAAAAAATTGAAATTTCGGAGCACAAATAGGGGGGGGGGGAATTTCTTCACTCGCGTGAAAAAATTTTCGAAAAATTTTTTCATCAAATGACACAGGAGCATTTTTTGTTTTTCCGGCATGTTCTGAAACGTTGTAGTTTTTGAAAAAATTGTTCATGTTTTCGTTGTAATACACAAATTTTTTAAAATTTTTTGTAGAAAAATCAATTTTTGCACCAATTTTTTAAATTGTTATAAAATGAACTTTGTAACAATTTTTTATAACTCTATGAAACGGATAAAATGACGCCAAAATTATCCAATTTGAACATTGTTTTGGGTTATTGAAACGAGAACATGAATCAGAATTTTCGTTTCAATAACCCAAAACAATTTTCAAATTAGATAATTTTGGCATCATTTTATTCGTCTCATAGAGTTGTAAAAAATTGCTACAATATTTATGTTATGAAAATTTAAAAAATCGATGCAAAAATTGATTTTTTTGCAAAAAATTCAAAAAAGTTTGTGTACTACAACGAAAACAAGTACACACATTCAAAAATTCAAACGCAATTATCTCGAAAACTACAACGATTCAGAACATGCCGTAAAAACAAAAAATGCTCCATTTTTCATGAATTTTCCGAAAATATAATTTTTGCATGAAGTTTTTTCCGAGTGGACTGGTGAAGAATCGCAAACATACGGCTTTAACCCTCTCTGTTTCTATTTTTTCTTTGTTGAATTTTCAATTTTTACCAACCTACCAAAAACAAAAGCGCTGTCGGATGGCTGTCATTCACAAATTGTGGCGACAATGCATATTGTAAAGCAATCCCCAAGGGGTTTGACATGGAAGCCAAAGTGTTAGCCAAGGCGCGCTGCGAGTCCGGAAACCAGAAGGCAGCCAATTTGGTCGGCAAATACATTATAAAGGGTTGAGCGCATGCGGCAATACACTGTCCTGCCAAACAGATCGGGAATCTCCAGTCAGAGCTGAAAAAATCACCCGAGCCGATGACACGTAAAATATTTCCCACTAGATTGATCCACGCACCTAACAGGCACTAAAAAGTTTTTTGGTACTCTTCAAGGAGAAGGACCCAAAATAACGTGATAATTTTTTTCTAAAAAAATTGTTGAAAAAATTATCACGTTATTTTGGGCCCCTCTCCTTTGAGAGTACCGGTTTTTTCATAAAAATTAAAAAGAAAATACCCCTGTCCTCAAACCAAATTTATCCACAGACCACATGGCAATAAAGCCGACCGGGATGGACAGACCCATAAAAACGATATTAAAGATCATTGGGGCATTGCTATTGCCATAATATTGTTTGGTATACGAGGATATTGGGGCGAATGTTATCCATGTCTAAATTATAGGGTGATTAAAGGACTAGTCTACTTTTGGGAGAGTTGGTGCCATGTGAAAGAGCATAAAATTTAAAGCATTTTTTGCTTTTACGGCACTACTTGAAAATCTAACCGTAAAAAGGTATGAGCGAAACAAA
Organism: Acrobeloides nanus; assembly: GCA_900406225.1. NCBI lineage: Eukaryota > Metazoa > Nematoda > Chromadorea > Rhabditida > Cephalobidae > Acrobeloides > Acrobeloides nanus. The sequence continues at coordinate 30,156 of OZJO01007251.1, forward strand.
ATTGAGAAAAAATTTCAAACTACTTTGAACATTGAAACGAAGAGCTTGAGGATCAATCAGATTGTTTATTGAAACAATTTAATAAAACATTATAAAATTCAAAATCCTTGAACATTTGGGGAAAATAAATACAGCATTTTTTATAACTCGTCGAGACGAATAAAATGATACCAAAATTATTGAATTTGTACAATGTTTTAGGTTATTGAAACGAAAACATGAAATCAGGGTTTTCGTTTCAATAACCCAAAACATTGTACAAATTCAATAATTTTGGTAACATTTTATTCGTCTCGACGAGTTATAAAAAATGCTGTATTTATTTTCCCCAAATGTTCAAGGATTTTGAATTTTATAATGTTTTATTAAATCGTTTCAATAAACAATCTGGTTGATGCCTGAGTGCAGGCAAATTGCGGCAAATTTGAAAATTTTTTTCGCTTCGTTCATAACTCATATTTTTGTTTTGCTCATAACTTTTTACAGTTAGATTTTCGATAGTGCCGTAAAAGCAAAAAATGCTCCAAATTTTGTGCTCTATCACATCGCATCAACTCCCAAAAAGTAAAAAATTCGTCAAAAATTGAAAATTTTATAAACCTTCATAAAGTTAATTTTAAGGGATTTGATTTTACAACTTTTGGAGCTACTACACAATAGGGGAGGGGGAGTTAATTTTGACGAATTTTTCGATTTTGGATGAGTTTTCAATTGATTGGGTTATTTTGGTGAAAATTAAAAAACTTGAAATTTTTTGAAAAAATCGCAAAATTTCATTGTTTTTAAATCACACTGTAAAAATTTTTATGGAGAAAAAATTTGACCGAGGTGATTTTTTCACAAACCAAAACAAGAGGCTTAAATTGGTATAATAGATTTGTATTATCTAGGCTAAAGATCAGTTACGTCATAGAAGAGGAAGATTTTTTGTTCCAGTTCCTAAGTTTAAAAAAGGCGGCTCAATGGCACAAAAAATTCTGTCTCAACGCGAAATTCCAAAAAGCTGAATTTATATGGCCTAATGGCTAGGACTCTGGCCATTCATGTTATTGGAATGAGTTCGAACCCACTAGGGTCGAAAAAATTTTATTTTAGCTAAACATAAAAGTTGTACAAGCGAAACCTCCATAAAATTAATTTCGAGAGGTTTGATTTTACAACTTTTGGAGCTACTACACAATAGGGGGGGGGGTCAATTTTGAAGAATTTTTAAAATTTTGTCGAATTTTTCAATTTTTGATGAATTTTTGACGAATTTTGCAATTTTTCCGAATTTTTCAATTTTTTATGAATTTTTAGATTTTTGACGAATTTTTAGATTTTTGACAAATTTTTCAATTTTTTATGAATTTTTAAAATTCACAAACTTACCATAGCATTCGAAAAATTGACAAGACACACCACGATTAGCATATACCATCTTCTATTATAAACTTTAAATTCGATCGGATCATTTTTCGCCATTGGTAAACTCACAATGTAATAATAGAGGAAACGTTATAAATAAAAACTTCGGCTATAAATACGTACGCGAAAGCTCTTGGGGTTCGTCCAGCGTCACATGAACAAACGGAGGCCTTCTCGGCTATATAGGTTGTTTTTTCAAAACTGTGTATATAGCAACAACATATGCGTGTCTAGAGAGATCGAGACTGAAAATGGCTCACGTTGTCCACAGCGACGTGAAAGGAGAAAAAAAAGAATTTCATATAATTAACACGAATATAAGAGTCAATGAGAGCGGTCGGTTATATTCTTTCAAAGAGTTTAGTGGAAGAATGGGCGGAAGCGTTTTTCTTCCTGCATATTTATTTGTTTATGTTTTAGATTGTTTCATAGGTAATGTCGGTCCCAAAAATACATCGAAAATCGTCATTTTCACTCATTTTCGATGAAATGTTTACACGAATTTTTACAAAGAGGGTAAAAGTCCTCGCGTAAGGGGCAGTATAAGGGGCAAAATTTCTCGCCAAGGAAAAATTGATTGTTATAGCGCTAACTAGTGCTATAACCTTGGCGAGGATTTTTACCCCTTAGACGAGGATATACTGCCCCTTGCGCGAGGATTTTTGCCCCCTTGTATAATCTTTGCATTTTAAAAATGGGTCAAATGTTTACAAATAAAAGTTAAGATTTAAACAACTCCAAGTTGGGTGATCATTTTTTGCAGTACAGGGTAGCAAAAAAGTGTACTTTTATGATTTTTGGGACTCGAAAATTTTTTTCTAGGGGTAATTTTATGCGGGTAATCGATGACACACATCGGGCCAGTCCTTGCCTCAGACAGCAGCTGCTGTGTGAATAAAACAGCAGCTGCGCCGCAACGCGCAGCAGCTATGTTGCAGCGCGCTACACGGACCAAACAGCTGCTGCGCGCTGCGGCGCAACTGCTGTTTGATCACGTAGCAGCTGACTAATCATTTTTTTAAAAATTGAAACAAATTTTCGATGATTTTGGTGTCAATCGCCTTCTATCATCATCCCCTACAACTTTTGCAATCGCTCTCCGGGTTTAAATCAAGTGTTTCCGAGATCATCCGTGCAATCATACACACATTACACGTTTAGTATAGTAGGATAAAAAAAATAAAAAACCAACTACATAGCCAAAAATCGGAATTGTACACAATCTACTTTCATTCGAGAGTATAAAAATCGCAAAAATCCGAATTTTAGTTCATTTTCGCTTCAATACACCCACCCCTCCCTGAATCAGGGTCATTAAACGTTTCATGTAGTAGGATAAAAAATAAATAAAAAACCAGGCGACGATTCCTACCCATTTGGCTATGAAGGTTTGTTCGTGTCGGTTTTTTTACTACATAACCAACTATATAACCAAAGATCGGAATTGCGAGAATACAATCTACTTTCGTTCGGGAGTATAAAAATTGTATTCAAACAGAATGAAATTAACAGAAAAAAATTCCGGACTTTTGCAATTCCCTTCGTATTAGTGGACGATTATGTCTTTTTCTTATCAAAGCACGCCGTGGGTGACACTTGTAGAAATATTTGAATTTATTTTCTTTTTTCCACAAATGTGTGTTTCTAGTCATGTTAGAGAGATAGGTGAACTTTGGAACAACTGAAAATGAGACATATCTTGAGAAATTTTGGCTCGTGGCAACCTTTATTTATTGTGACAGGCGGCCAAAAGTTAAATTCATTTGTCTGGGAATTTGCGGGGAAAGGTATTTATAAATTTATACATTTTTTTCATTAACAAAAAGCCCATGGTAAATCACAAGGTATTCATAGCTCAATCGGTAGAGCGCCTCATCAGCCCCCATTACGATTTTTCGCCAAAAATTGTCCATTTTTTCAACAAAATTTTTCATTTTCTGAGCATATTCAGCTGAAAAACAAGAATTTCTCAACAAATTTTTCATCTGTAGCGCTGTTTTTTTAAATATTTTTGCTAATGAATATCATCAAAATTACCACTTTTCCAAATTAAAAAAACACACAAATTTGAATTCGGATTCCCTGCATGTTTTTACCCCTAGAGGGGTAAAAAAAAATTCGTCAAAATCTAAAAATTCGTCAAAAATCTAAACATTCCGTAAAACTTGAAAATTGATCAAAAATCTAAAAATTCGTCAAAATTGAAAAATTCCGTCAAAAATCTAAAAATTCATCAAAAATTGAAAAATTCGTCAAAAATTGAAAAATTCCGTCCAAAATTGTAAAATTCGTCAAAAATTGAAAAATTCCGTCAAAAATCTAAAAATTCGTCAAAAATCTAAACATTCCGTCAAAAATTGAAAAATTCCGTCAAAAATCTAAAAATTCGTCAAAAATTAAAAAATTCGTCAAAAATCTAAAAATTCGTCAAAAATCTAAAAATTCGTCAAAAATTGTAAAATTCCGTCAAAAATTAAAAAATTCATAGAAAAAATTTGAATTCGGATTATTTTAACTAACGAATTTCATCAAAATTACCACTTTTTCAAATTTAAAAAAAACACACAAATTTGAATTTTTTTCATCAGAAATTTTCATTTTCATCAAAATTTTTTCATCATTTTCAGCTAAAAATGACTTTTTTCAACAAAAAAATTTTTCGACAAGGGTGGAACAAGGTGATTTTGGAATTTTTTGAAAAATTCAAAAAAATTGTCTTGGTCCCCCTTATGGTTTTTACCCAAAAATTTTGGAAAATTTTCGAAAAAAATATAAGAGGGGATCAGGACACATTTTTGGGACTTCCCTCTCCCAAACCGAAACCCACTTTGCGCTACTAACCACTTGGCCATCGCTAGATGGACTTCTTTTTGTTATATGGACGGAAAAGGACTAATTTTAGGCTGGGATGCGAACCGGCCACGTTATGGGTTATGACGGGACACTCTACCGATTATGCTACGAAGACTTGGTTAGAAAAATTTAAATTTTAAAATTTAAAAAAAGTAATAAAAAACATTAAAATTTAACACGGGAATACTCCTTTAAATTTCCGGTATACTCTGTTATTTTAAACTATTCTGAGCAACATTCAAAAAAATTTGTCTAACCATGGAATATGCCAGCTTTTTTTCGCAGGCAAAATCAAATCGACTCAGGTGGGATTCGAACCCGACACCCTTAGACTCGAAACTTGAAGCACTACCACTGAGCCAAGTTCACGATAAAAATCGGCTTTTTAATTTTGCTTATAATTTAACATGAATTTTTTAACAACTATTTTTTCAAAAAAATTGTTTTGAATGTTTCTCAGAATAGCTTAAAATAACAGAATATATCAGAAATTTGAAGGAGTATTCCTAAAGCCTCAAATGAACAATTTGGTTGAAAAATTGCAGACATACAGTGAAAAATTTGTCTCGTAGAATTTTAATTTATTTTGACAGGTCAACAAGCTAAGGAATTCTTTTGTTTCGAAAATTTGGTGCCCAACAATTGTTTTTGTGTGTGTGTTAAAAATAAAATTCTAAAATATAGCCCCAAAATTAGTGTTACAAGCTAAAAAATAATTTTTTAAGGAAACTATATACAGAGTGATACAAAAAATGAGAATTTTGCGATTTTTTCAAAAAATTTTATTTTTCAATTTTCACCAAAATAACCATATAGGAGGTTTTTCTATGCAAGAAATCGATTGCGCGCATTGCTGAACCTTGAAAACGCTTCCCTGACTCTGAATTAGCCTATTTTAGCTTCACTTGCCTCTTCCCTGAATCAGGGTAGCATTTTCAGGACTCGGAAATCGATTTCTGCATAAAAATGGCCCTATAGGTGTCATTTTTAGAAAAAATTTCGGCTCATGAAATCCAATTTTGAACTTGACCGTGGAACACTTAAAATGCAGTAGCTCTACTTTGATTGATTCAGGGACGAATTTTCACTACGTTTTCGTTGTAATACACAGATTTCAAAAATCGTCAACTTCAAACGCAATTCTCTCAAAAACTACAACGATTCAGAACGTGCCGTAAAAACAAAAATACACCATTTTTCATGAACTTTCCGCATACATAACTTTTTCATAGTGTTTTTTCCGAATGCGTTCATGTTTTTGTTGTAATACACAGGATTCGTTTTAATATACTGGTCCTTTAAAATGCAAAATTTCGTTTCGAATTTCGCCACTTGGATTTTATCCTATCACTAGATCGTCTCGTGAAAATTTTTGACTTAATTTTTTAAATTTTTTACACAAATTTATTTTTTCCGAGTAGGTTCATGTTTTCGTTGTAATACACAAGATTCGTTTAATTTTCTTTCTTCTATCGACTAATTTTTTATCATCATAAACACATCTGAAAATAGATTTTCGTACACAAATATCATATGCTATATAAAAAATTTATTTGCATAAACATAAAATATAAGGAATTTTTTAATCAGTAAGACATTTTTAAAGACCTTCTTCAACACAATTCAGCTGCACACATCGGCTTATGAAAACTGCCAAAAAAATTTTTTTTTCATTTTCGCGTCAATACACAACTTTTATTGATTCAGGGACGGAATATTAACACACTATATGTAGTTGTGTATGGATTTTTGAAAAAGTTTTTTAACTTTTTAATCAGCAAGACACATTTTTTAAGACTTTTCTTCAACACAATTCAGCTGCACACATCAACTTATGAAAACTGCCAACAAATTTTTGAATTTTCGCGTCAATACACAACTTTTATTGATTCAAGGACGAAATATCAACACACCATATGTAGCTGTATATGGAAAAGTTTTTTAACTTTTTTTTGTGTTATCTCTGTTCGTGTTCGAATCGCTATGAACTTGATGTTTTCGCTGAAAAATTAGAAGAATTTCCTTGTGTGTGTTTGACGAACCCCGATAAGCCGAGTTAGCAAGCTGCACAGTTTCTCCAATAGATACAATTCTGAACTATACAACCTACTACCTCAACGCACGAGGCCGTCGTTTTGTGAAATGTTTTTTCCTGTTGTTTTCCGAATTTTCCTCTTCGTTGAAGAACATGGAGATAGGGTAGATGGATATAGGGATAGGGTACTACTTTCTTAACAGTTGTTGAATAAATAAGGAGGGTCTATNTGTTGTTTTCCGAATTTTCCTCTTCGTTGAAGAACATGGAGATAGGGTAGATGGATATAGGGATAGGGTACTACTTTCTTAACAGTTGTTGAATAAATAAGGAGGGTCTATAGGACCCATAATAGTTGATCCGACGGGGAGCACTTGGTACGAGCGCGATCCACCCGAAATCGAGCTCGTGTGATCTCCAATTGGCACCAGACACAAGTTCGGATCTACGGGTTGACCGCACGCGACGCGTCTCACATGCATAATAACGGCAAATAGCAGAAGAAGAAGAATGAATGAATAGAATTTAGAAGAAAGAACGGACGGCCACTCTAATACACAGCAATGACCACAACCTCCACCGCCTATGGCCTAGAGGGTCACTCTTGCCTCGCTCTGCTGCTGGTTCACTTTTCCTTCGTCCACAACACACTCGGACACGCACGCACGCATCAGACACGTTCGCGAATGAGTGGCCTACCAAACGAAAGCACGGCCAACACATTTTATTCTTCGTTCGTCTCTATCTTTTTGGTGGGTTGAACTCGAATCTCTCTTAAAGAGATGGTCAGGGATAAGAAGGAGAAGGTGGAGCGCCAAAGACCGTCTCTCGAACGAACGAACCAACGAACGACCCCCAAACGCGCCTCGTCGTGCCGTCCAGTGCCAAGCATGCACCGGCCGACACGCCGTCGTCGTCCGCTCGCTCGCAGCAGCCCGACCAACCAACCGAGGACAACGACCCCCGGCAGGCGCTGACCACCTCGACCCATACCCGAAAGTGAATGTGATGAGATAGATCTTTATGTGGGGACGTGTCCTCGCCAAAAAATCACCACCATCTGACCTCTCTCTTCCTCCGTTTTTCTCGGAATTTTGATCGTTATCTAGGAGTTGGAGATTTGATTTGACCCGATGCGACAACGAAAAATTTCAACGAAAAAAATTTTTTCGAAATCCGAAATGGCCTTGAATATTTTTTTTTGGCAAAAATCCAAGCACACAGGACAACTCATACATTTGAAAATGAGCACACAAAACAACTCAAAAGGTTTATATATATATGCTCGGTCATTCAGCTACCGATGATGATACATCAAAAACACCACCTACTCAACACTCTTATCATACTAGCCCCACAGGAAATGATTCAATAAAAGAGAAAAAAAACGTGGTTAGAATTTTAAGTGGGATCTTGATGAAGGAATGGCCCAAGGGTGAGTCATGGGCAAAACATATGGGCGCCCAGATGGAATTCATTTAGTTTTGATAAAAATTGGATTGTTTTAAAAATTAAAAAAAAAATTAAAAAATATTCTAAAGAAGTCAAAAATTGAAAAATCGAGTAGAGGCGCCCCAATGGTCGTGGAGAAAAAATTTAGAACAAGCGAAAAAATAAGGGAAATGATAAAAACTGTTATCAGAGACCTTAAGAGTGCATTGGCGCCACTTTCCACTTCGCCACATAGCCGACATTCCATATAGAACATGAAAAAATGTTATTATATAACAATTTTTCATGTCAAGTTCTATATGAAACGTCGGGCTACTTGGCAAAGTGGCAAGTGGCGCCAATGCACTCTTAAGGTCCGTGGTTCGATCCCCGGAGGTCGAAATTTCTATTTTAGCGATTCAAAAAAGTTGTCAAAACAAGCCCCCATAAAATTAACAAAAAATTTTTTTAAAGATTTCAAAAAACGGAATTCATGGTTTTTTCCGGATTTTCAACTTAGGGGTGGTGGGAGGGCAGGATTGCCATATTCGAAATTTTAAGAGTTCATAAACAAATCACTCGAAAAACCAAAAATTGCAAAATTTGTAAAAATTGAAAAATTCGACAAAATTTTAAAAATTCATCAAAAATTGAAAAATTCGAATTTCGAATATTGCCGTATTCGAAATTCGAATTTTTAGATTTTTGATGAATTTTTAAAATTTTGTCGAATTTTTCAATTTTTATGAAGCCTAAGCCTAGGCTTAGGCTTATTTTGCAATTTTTGAAGCCTGGGGTCAAAAATATTGCACCAACGTTTTTGTTTAGTTTTTATGCGAAGCTATAGTGAAACATAAGAAAAAGAAATTGAAAAAATTTTCGAAAAAAATCCAAAATTTTTTTTCATCCTGTATCCTCTTATCAGCACATACATACATGTCAATCAATAGCACCAATCAGCTGATGTCCACTAACACAAAAAATTTCCTCAACATACTACTACATTAAACGTTTAATGTGAGTCTGTGTGTGTGTCGGACGCAGGGTTCTCAGATTTTGAAATTTGCATAAAAATCGAGTTCAAGTTGAACCTATAAAATGTTGAATTTTCAAAAAGTTCCTTCAGGGGTCTGTGTTGGAACTTTTTGAAAATCCGACATTTTATAAGTTCAACTTGAACTTGATTTTTATGCGAATTTAAAAGCCCTGGTCCGACGATCTCGGTAACGCTTCATTTAAACCCTCGACGCTACAACAAAAGTTGTATGAGACGATGAGAGAAGACGATTGACACCAAAATTAGACAAAATTTTTTTCACTTTTTTGTATTATGTTAAATATTTTACCCCGTAAAATCTACTGCCGCTCGGGGTCACTCTCAAACCGCTCGACCCCCACTACTCAA
>OZJO01007256.1:0-13239 GCA_900406225.1 Acrobeloides nanus
ACACCAAAATCATTGGATATGGATTTAGCTGGCCGGAGATATACCCACTTGAAGTTTGACCTAAAGTTCAAAAGGCCGACCTGCCGTACAGGGGTACCAAAAAGTCGGATTCAAAAACGGACTTCAGATTCGTGTTCAGCGACCCCGAAAACCTTGGGTATATCACGGTTTCAAAAATTGATTCGAATTTTCGTTACTATGGCCACCCCAGGTTTGACATTTTGAGACATCGTCTCTTAAAATTAAAAATATATTACCCAACAGGGGTGTTCCGAGTTTGATACGACATCGAGTTTGGCCACATATCTAAAAAAATACACATTCAATCCATAAAGTTAATAGCTTATTCGGAAGCCTGGAAATTGTAGATTTAAATGAACTTTAGTTGACTTACTCCGATTTCAAATTATAAGGTTATAGCCTCAAACTCGACCGGGTTTTTCCGAGTTTGATCATCGAGTTTCGATCGAGTTTGAGGCTATATTTTTACAATTTTAAATCGGAATTAAGTCAACTAAAGTTCGGAACCAAGCAAAAACAAAGCAGGAATGTTATAGATAATTTTTAGGGCCAACCAGAAAAATTTTGTTCCGACGCATTTCATCGGTCGGCCCTACTTAGATTTTACAATAGAAATACACAAAAATACGGTTCCCCTGATGAATTAAAAATGTAAAGATATGGCTACATTTTTGACCCCTCAGGGGAACCGTATTTTTGTGTATTTCCATAGTAAAATCTAAGTAGGGACAACCGATGAAATGCGAACAAAATTTTTCCTGTTGGCCCTAAAAATGATTTACAATAAATATGTATATTGATACGAACGTGGCGAAAGTTGTCGTGGCGAACATGAAACGTGGCGAAAATTATAGTGCCAATTATTTTTTGTACGAACTTTTTGTTGCACTAATGAAACTCGTTATACTCATTGTACTAACGAAAAATAATTGCACGAAAAGTTATACTCATTGTACTAACAAAAACAATTGTATGAAAAGTTAGTACTAACAATAATTGTACAGAACAATTGTACGAAAAATGTGTACGAACCACGATTGTATGAAAAGTTACACTGCCAATTTGAACATATCTGTTGAAAAACCGGGTATTTTTTGAACATTTTTGTGAAAAATCGTAATGAGGAGGGGGGATCCCTCAATCGAGAGGGACTCCCTCGTTCGAGTGGACCCTCTAATTTTTGGCCGATGAATGAGTTGGTTGAGAAGGGGGAGGATACCTTTTATAATTTGGGCGCCGTTAAAACAAACACACAGACATAGAAAACAGCTTATATCAAGATCAGTGGCGTAGAAATTTTTTAAAGGGGATACCAATCCTTTTTTTTAAATCATAAGGGGGGAACCTTATGTTTTTTTTCGAAATTTTTTCAAAAATTTGGGGAAAAACATAAGGGGGGGGACCAAGGCAATTTTTTCGAGTTTTTAAAAAAATTTCAAAAATCACCTTAATCCCCTGTTTATTCTCGCCGATAGGCGCGAAAATTTTTTGCTGAAAAACACTCATTTTTAAGCGGAAATCGCTCAGAAATTTTCGATTTTCGACGAAAATTTTGTTTTGATGAAATCAAAATTTTTTGTTGAAATCCTTGAGTCAATGCAAAAACCAGCGCCGCAGGCGAATTTTTTTGTTGGAAAATGCTTGTTTATATGCTGAAAATGCTCAGAAATTGAAGAACTTTTGGTTTAAGAAATGTCAAATTTGGGGCTGTTTTGTTGAAAAATAGAAAAATTTGGACAGTTTTGATGAAAAACTTTAGTCGAAGTAAAATCCAACGCCGCAAGCGAAAAATTTTTTGATAAACGTTTGTTTTTAAGCTGAAAATGCTCAGAAATTACAATTTTTATATAGAAAAAATGGAAAATTTTGGACCTTTTTGGTAAAAAATAGGAAATTTTGGTCATTTTTGGTGAAAAATTATAATGGGGGACCATTATGATTTTTGAAAAATTTTTTCAAAAAATTTGGGCAAAAACACAAGGGGGGACCCTTATGTTTTTTTGGGGCCGGCCCGTAAGGAGGGGTACCGGTACCCTTGGTACCTCCCCCCCTGTAGCTACGCCCTTGATCAAGTTTAACAATTTTGATTGCACTTTTATTTTTAATACCAACATATTGTTAGTACGATTTTTAGCCAAATACAATAGTTCAAACATATACAACGGCACACCTTAGATATATAATAGCTATGCCTTGTATATACAATGATAATTCTTACAATTATTTTCAAAAGGTTTATTAGTTGTGATAGAAGCATTTTTTATTTTTAGAAGAAAAAAATGATTAGACCTGAAGATAATATATCTATTCCTAAAATTCAATATAAACAGTAAGTAAAATAATAGAATTTTTAAAAAGCATCTTTAGTGCTTATGCATTGCCGTTTGAATCAACAATTGATCACACTTTTGTGCTACATTGCTCGCAAACTTATTGGTATCATACGTTTATCACTGCCTTTATCTACATAGTTGCTATTAATTGGCTTGCATATTGGATGAAGAGTAAACCGGATTATCAACTTAATAGCATTTTAGTTTTGTGGAACTCCTTTCTCGCCTTGTTCAGCATTTTGGGGTAATGTTTATCTAAAATTTAAATAAGTTTTTTAGCACAATTCGCATAGGCGAAGAATTTTTGTATAGCATTTTTGGTGGAAGTTTTCATCAATCGCTTTGTTATACTCCACAATTAAATACAGCCGTTGGTGATTGGGTTTTTCTCTTTGGATTATCAAAAATAGTCGAGCTTGGTGATACAGTATTTTTGGTCCTAAAAAAGCGCCCGGTCACTTTTCTCCATGTGTATCATCATTGCACTGTACTTGTATACACTTGGAGTACAGGTTAATCTTTTTATATTGGGTTGATAAGTAATTTTCCGGCTTTTGAGTTTTGCGTCGGATCTTTGCGAAAATGATTTCTCCGGGGTTTTTCTATGCCGAGAATCGATTGCGCGCATTCCCGAGCAGCGAAAATATTTTTCTGTTTTTCATTTTTTTCCTTGGGGAGGGATGGAAAAATCGAAGGGATGAAAAAAGTCGAATTTTCAAAAGTTTTCCAAAATGGCTGATTTTTGTATCCAGGTTTCCCACCGAAAATCCGATCTTTAATTCATTCTCACTTTAATATACCCATCTATTTCCTTGAATGAGGATAAGTGAAGCATTTTCACGGCTCGGCAATGCGCGCAATCAATTTCTCGCATAGAAAAACCCCCGGAGGAGTCAAAGATCGGATGCAATACACAAAAACCTGGAAGTTACTGATCAACCCAATATTATTCATTTACTCTTGGCTCAAATTAAGGCAGTAAAAGAGCCGCTATTGGTAGATGGTTTGTTATTTTGAATATGATGGCTCATAGTGCCATGTACACTTATTATGCCTTTATGTCGGCTGGAATAAAAGTGCCACGAAAAATTGCTAGATGTGTTACGATTGTTCAAATCACTCAATTCGTTATTGGTTTATTTATTCTTTTCACAGTTTGTGCAATTAAAGCAACCACGTAAAATATGAAACAACTTACAAGAAATTAATTAATTTTTTAGTGACTGGAATTGCTATAACGAATGGACTACATTGTTCTTTGGCATATTTATCTATTTTTCATACTTTGTGCTTTTTGGAAATTTCTTTATTGAAACATACCACAAGAAGTTTACTCAGAAATATAATAAACAAAATTAATACAACAAATTTATATACAGGGTGTCCGCACCAAACCCACCAATAAGAAAAAATCATATCTCGAAGAGGAAAAAAGATTTTCACATGCAATTTTTGCAACTTTCTAGTAATATCACCTCGTTTTATGAATATATTTTTTGAATTTTTAATGTGATCTAAGTATTGAAACGAAAATCTGAATTTGAATTCCTGAAGAATTTGTGAAAACTTCCACCGCCAATCGATAGTGAGTGTCGAAAAAACGGTAGTACCCCAAATTTCGTAAAAAAAAACATATTCTTCGTTTTCGAGGAAATTCAACTCAAAGTTTACTAAACATTACCAAAATTTGCATAAATTAGCGGTAAAATATGCGAACTTCGGTCATGTTTAGTAAACTTTGAGTTGAATTTCCTCGGGAACGAAGAATATGTTTTTTTACGAAATTTGAGGTACTACTGTTTTTTGACAAGCTCTATCGATTCCGGTAAAATCTAACGGGGGGGGGGGAAGGGGGGGGGGCAACTGAAATCTAACGAAATTTTTTGAAAAAAATTTTTCAAATCAATGGCTTCCCATTATGATTTTTCACCAAAAAATGACTAAAATTTCCTATTTTTTCACCAAAAAGGTCCAAAAGTTTTCATTTTTTCTACAAAAATTGTAATTTCTGAGAATTTTCAGCTTAAACAAGCGTTTATCAAAAAAATTTTCGCCCGCGGTTCTGGATTTTACTTTGACTAAAGTTTTTCACTAAAATTGTCCAAATTTTTCCATTTTTCAACAAAAAAGCCCCAAATTTGACATTTGTTAAACCAAAAGTTCTTCATTTTCTGAGCATTTTCAGCATATAAACAAGCATTTTTCAACAACAAAATTCGCCTGCGGCGCTGGTTTTTTTTGCTGAATTGACTCAAGGATTTCGTCAAAAATCGAAAATTTCTTAACGTTTTTCGCTTAACAATGAGTATTTTTCAACAAAAAAAAATTTTCGCGCCTGTCGGCGAGAAAAACAGGGGATTAAACTAATTTTTGAAATTTTTTTAAAAACTCGAAAAAATTGCCTTGGTCCACCCTTATGTTTTTGCCTCAATTTTTGAAAAAAAACATAAGGGGGGACCAAGGTTAAAAATTGTTATTTTCTATAAAAAAATTACGTTTGCTCATAAAGAGGGGGGGTCCGAAAATCGAGGTTTTTTGCAAACGTAATTTGTGAATGACCCCTTACAGGGTGTAAAAAAAATTAAAAAATCGGAATTTGGGCGAAATGTTTTTTCGACCCGAAATTTTTTTTTCAAAAATGATCCTATTAGGGCTAATTTTATGCGGGAAATCGATCGCGCGCATTTGCAAAGCTTGAAAACGCTTCCCTAACCCTGAATCGGAGTGTGTGTATTGAAGCGAAAATCGAAAATTTTTAGATTTTCTGCCTGAAAATGATTTTCTGGGGGTAAATTTATGCAGGAAATCGATTGCGCGCATTCCCGAACGCTTTTCTGATCCTGAATCAGGATCAGAAAAATCAAAGAAAAATTGATGTATTATAGCAAAAATTGGTCATCGCTTCAATACACACATTCCGATTCACTGAATCAGGAAAGCGTTTTCAAGCCTCTGGCATGCGCGCAATCGATTCCCTGCATAAAATTAGCCCTAATAAGGTCATTTTTAAAAAAAAATTCTCGGGTCGAAAAAACATGAAAAAATTGCCCAAATTCCGGTTTTTTTATACACCTTGTATTAATTTTTTCAAAAAACATGACAAAGTTACATGTAGAGAATAGAAAGAAGGGGGGGGGGTAATCATTCAATCATAATCATTCGACAGATCCCCACCCCATACGTGAACAAGAGGAGAAGAGACTAGACAGATCGATAATAAGTAGGTATTAAAAAATTTTTTCCCCAATTTTTCCTTTAAAATTCGAAAAAATTTCTTCACACAGTAGAAATTTGTGGAACAACGATAGAAACGTGTGGGGGTGCAACTACGATAGTATTTCTGTCTAATCTTGATAATCTGAAGAGTAAGAATAAGGTTATTGATCTAAACAAATTCTTTTAATAATAAAAATGTTTCGAAAAAATTACGCATCTATGCCATGTCCTAAACTTGCAAATCCTTGGGGATGATGTGCAGCTAGGTTGAAAACATATATATAGGGCGTTATGGTAATTACCCAATCAAGATTCATATATAGAAACCGGAAGAGAATTAGTGGAACGAACACGACTATAAAGTCGATACAATCACAAAAAGTCTAAAAAAAGTTGAAGCTACTTCGGCCCTGATACCCCCATTGAACGTGGTCTAAAATCAAAAAATTTTATTTTTCGAAATTTCCTCAAAAATTAGGGGTAATTTTATGCGAGAAACACGTTGGCGATGTTATTTTTGCGTAAAAACGCTTGCATTTTTTATAAAATCGAATTTTTGTATATTTCGAAATATGTTCTAAAAACTGTGCTTGGAGGCACTCATAGTCGCTCAGAGGAACTCGAAAGAGCTGGAGGAGCTCGGAGGCACTCAGATGCGCTCGGATAACTCGGAGGAGCTCTGAGGCACTCGGAGGCGCTAGGAGACACTCAGAGGCGCTTGGAGGTACTCATAAGAGGCAATATCTCGAAATATCGCAGATAGCTCCTGAGGGGATGGGAGTACGCTAAAAAGTGTCGCCACAGACTTGAAGCCTATATTATTTTTAAGTACCTAGTGAGTGATTAACAAAAACATAAAAATTAGGTCCCGTGCCTTTATACTTGTGGAGAAACCGAGGGTCATGTTTGGCAAAAATCGGCATCCAAAACATTTTAGTATTTCTATCATAACTTTTTTTCTATAAATGCGTTTCCCACAATTTAAAGACGTTTCTATTGCCCATTGTTGCCCTTTCCAACGATACCAAAACTATGTCTCAAGCCTTGTAGTTTTCGAGAAAAGTGACTTTCTTTCTATATATAACGATTTTTTACCCCCTCAAAAAATCACTTTTTGAGCTCTAGCTCGAAATTTTTTCACTACGCGAGCTCCGAATTGTACATAAAAATAAACTAGAATTCCTGGCCTACATCCCTGACCAAGTCACTTTTCAGGGGCCGAATTGCAAAAAATGCCTCCATAGCTAAAACTGAAGGAGGTCACAAATTGAAAATTCGTTAAATTAGCGAAATTTGCCATAACTTATATATATTCGGAAAATTCATGAAAAATGGAGCATTTTTTGTTTTCACAGTAAATTCTGAATCGTTATAGTTGTCGAGATAATCGCGTTTGAAGTTGGCGATTTTTTGAAACTTGTTTTGAATTTGAAATTGCCGCCAAGACCCTGATTCAGGGTTTAGCGGCAATTTGAAACAAATAAACAAATTTAAGCAATCGGCTATTACTAAAAGTAGTAGCGGAATTACTAAATGTATTAGCGCAATTATTAAAAGTAGTAGCGTGAATTACTAAATGTATTAGCGCAATTATTAAAAGTAGTAGCGGGAATTACTAAAAGTAGTAGAAAATTACTAAAAGTAGTAGCGAATTATTAGAAGTAGTAGCGGAAGAATAGAACAATCATTTTTAGCTCTCGAAGCTATAACACAGTGTTATTGCACGAAGTGAAAGCTTTAAAAATATTTTTCAATGAAATTATTAATTTGATCATCTCAAATACTTTTTTATGCACAAAAAATAATTTTTTGCGCAAGTATTTTTTCGCAAAAATTTTTTTCAAAAACATTTTCTTCATAAAAATTTTTTCTTTACATTTTTTCCGTAAAGGTAAAATATCTACTAGCAAAAATCTCTTATGTTCATAAATAAAAAAAGTGACTTGGTCAAGGATATCGGCCAGGAATTCTAGTTTATTTTTATGTACAATTCGGAGCTCGCGTAGTGAAAAAATTTCGAGCTAGAGCTCAAAAAGTGATTTTTTGAGGGGGTAAAAAATCGTTATATATAGAAAGAAAGTCACTTTTCTCGAAAACTACACAGGCTTGGGACAAAGTTTTGGTGTCGTTGGAAAGGGCAACAATGGGCAATAAAAACGTCTTTAAATTGTGGGAAACGCATTTATAGAAAAAAAAGTTATGATAGAAATACTAAAATGTTTTGGATGCCGATTTTTGCCAAACATGACTCTCGGTTTCTCCACAAGTATAAAGGCACGGGACCTACTTTTATGTTTTTGTTAATCACTCACTAGGTACTTAAAAATAATATAGGCTTCAAGTTTGTGGCGACACTTTTTGGCGTACTCCCACCCCCTGTGCGAATTTTCGAGATATTGCCTCTTAATATATAACAAATTCTTCGATTTTAGATCATGTTCAATGGGGTATAAGAGCCGAAGTAGCTCCAAAAAGTTTAATGAAAATTGGGATATGTCGATTTTTATCAAGAATTACCTGAAAAATTAAGATTTTTTCTTGTCGTTTTTTTAAGCTCGTCCATGTATTATTTTTAATCAAAATCTGAAACTTAATTACGAGCGAAATTCCTATAAGGAATCCCATCAACGCGGCACAGGTTCTAAGTATCAAATAAAAAAAGGATAAGGTTTGAGAGCATGTAGTTTTGTCATAGTGTCCTTCTTTTAAGATTATTGTATCACAAAGTGCTAAAATTTTAATTTGAAATTTAAAAAAGACTTACTGGGTGTTATTATTAATGGCAAGAATAAAATAAGACTAGCCGAAATTAAAGTCAAACAAAAGGTACGGGTGTTAAAATTTGAAAAGATATCAGCATAACGAAATGGCATGTATATTGCGACGAATCGATTGATAGTCTTGAGTAGTCTTAAAAATGCAGTAGCTAAGGCAAGACTATAGTTAACATAAATCATATAACGATCGATGCGGTCTCCAAATATGTTAATACCTTCGGTGGCGTCTATTCTGTTATTAAAATTTATACTGGCAATACATACTTGTCTAAAAAAATATTGTCGGATTTGAAATTGTTTGTCATTTGACAAAAAAGCTTTCTAGTGGGAGGGAGCCAAAATGTAAATCAAAGTGGTTATGCTTGTTTTGAGACTATTCGGGGGGTAATTTTAGGCGTAGAACCAGTGTTTAAATCTGTTGTGTTGTTGAACAACGGTTTTAACGTGCAAATCTGTTGTGTTGTATAACAGAATCTTTCTGTTGTACAACACAACACAATAGAAAATCTGTTGTACAACAGATTCAGACACTGTAAAAATGAACACTGTTATTTTTTGGTAGGGGATATGCATGAGATACTTCCCATAAGGTTTGACCATAAAAAATCGATTTTCCATTAATTCTATAAAAAAATAATAGCGAATTCGTGTTCTACAGCCAAAATTATCTCAGAGATAGTCTCAAAACAAGCATAAACACTTTGATTTACATTTTAGCTCACTCCGACTAGAAAGCTTTTTATTCAACTTTCTCTATATTTAAGGAACTGACGACCCGTGGAATTCACGTGAGCTCTTGATTGAGCTCCAGGGAAATTCAATAGAGGAGATCTCTGGGTGGGGAAAATCCCGTGAGCTCTTGATTGAGCAGCCGATGCCTCGGAAGATGAGTCAAAAAGTTGAACTAAAGTGCCTGAAAAAAGTTTCAAAGCACACATTCCTTAAGATAGGTGTGTAAGAATAAATTTGGTCATTCCTGAATGAAAATTCGATTTTTTAAGAATTTTTTGAAATTGATCTTCAAGCTTGAAAAAACGGGCTAATTTGATAAAAACCCGATATTGAGACGAAAACTTGATCCAATCAATAAGATAATAGTAGCATCGTGTTCAGCATGCGTTTTTAAGTTAGAAAAGTATTCTTGATTGTCTGAAATGGATTTCTAGAACCTTATAAACGAAAAAACAGTCTCATTAGTTATCGAACAATCTAATATGTAAAATCTAGAAAATATGAGAAAATCAGGCACGTAGCCAGGATTTCCTGACTGGGAATGACCCAAAGTCCAAAATCCACAGCTATCTGTGGTTTTGAACAAAAACATAAGAGGATACTCTTATGACTTTTTTTCAAAATTTTTCCTGACGGGGGGGGGGCAATTGTCCGGATTGCCCCCCCCCCCCCACGTGTGTTTCAAATTAAGAAAAGTTTGAAGCCCGAATTTTTTTTCTATAAATGTGAGTATATAGGGGTTTTTGATCACGGGGAACACAAATCCGAGGGAATTTTTAAATTTTGAACTCGGGGAATACCCCTATGTGCATGGGGTACTCTCAATTATACTCTTGTATACCATCAAACTGTAGTTTAAAGGGGGTGCACATCGAGGCCCTATCTCCGAAAAAATTTTTTCTCAAACTTTTTTTAACAGTAACCCTCTAGGGGTAATTTTATGCGGAGAATCGATTGCGCGCATCGAAAAATTCTGAAAAAATTTTTCGGGGGTCAAAAAATTGAAAAAAATGCGTCAAAATTAGGGGTTATAAGTTTTAATCCCAACAAAATCATTTTTAGGGGTAATTTTGTGCGAGGAATCGATTGCGCGCATCGAAAAATTCTGAAAAATTTTCCAGAATTTTTCGATGCGCGTAATCGATTTCTCGCATAAAATTACCCCTAGAAAAGCCATTTTTGCAAAAATTTAAAAAAAAAATTTTTTTTGAAAGTGCTGCTGCAAAGTTTACCCCCTTTAACAAATTCATTATATTCATTTCCTTAGTAGATAGGTTTGCTTAAGGCAAAATCGAAAAATAACATTGACATTGTATTCTCCGTATTCGAAAACCCCTGTATTTACGAAATCATGTCATTTTGATAACATATAGCCATTTTATAAAAACTTTAGAAACGTATATTTATTGATAAATTCGATATAATTGCGATGGAAATAACTTTTTACGGATGAATGCAATCCAAAAACTTCCTATTGCAATTGAGAGAGGAAGGTTAGATCTACAATCCTGAGCGAGAAAATTTATTGAAACTGCTTCTACGATAAGATATGAATTTTTTTCTTAAAAAAGTCGGTTTTTCTGTCAATTTTTCTCGGAAAAAATTGAAATAACTTTTTTTAGGATCAAGATTTTACATCAATTATTTTTTATTTTGACGAGCACACACCAGCGCAGAATCCTGAGCGAGGATTTTGTCTAAAACTTTTCCTATGATTTTTTTATGAATTTTTTAAGTTTGAAAAAACCCCTGTTTTTGACAGAAAAAAATGACCATTTTTCGACTTTCTTAAAATTGGCGAATTTTGGCTTTTTATAGGTTTTCATAGGTGAGGAACACGATATTGAACCTAATTAAGCATGAAAAAGTACTGGCTTCAAACTTTTCTTATATTTCCCTATTTATGAAACACACGTGCCCCCCCCCCTACGTGCCTGGAGAAAATCAAAGGAATCTAAAAAAATCTAGAAAAATTAGAAAATCTATAAAACAACAAAAAATTTAAAAAGACTAAAAAATAGGCAAGTAATTTAAAAGATGTATGTTTCTAAAAATGAGCCAAAAAATATGAAAGAAAAACGATTTTTACTTTAAAAAATGGACTTTTTTCATAAGCTTTTTAAAAAACCTACCGTATCAAATAATAAGATTCGAGTGTTGAGTGTTCCAATAATAAAAACATCATAACTAGAGCCTGAATGAAAGCAATGATTCCATAAGGATTGTGAAGACTTTTAGCTCGCATTATTAACAACATTGTTAGGAGTGTCGGGATTAACCCGAAAATTGCAAGCTAAATAATACATATATAAAAATATATATTCATGGAAACTAACCATCGGTGTGATATAACTGTAGAAACACCCAAATCTTGTATAAAAAGACGAAAAGCTACTATCATTAATACCTCCAATGTTGGATTTAAACACTTGTAAAGTCACTGAACCTATGCACGCAGCAAAATTTGTAAATCCAAAATCATGAAATAAGTCTTAAAAAAGAACAATTTTTATAAAAAGAACAATTTAAAAAACCACTTTACCAAAATCTGGATATCTCTCTTTGCAATCGAAAAACACCTTGTGGAGCGCTAAGCGCCAATTGCTATAGTTATAAATGTCTGGATGTAATTTAAAAACGTCAACAACGGAAACTTCTTTGTCGTCCAACAATTTATAGAAAATCGTTGGTACAGAGTTTGAATTTGGTGTAGTCAAAATTAAAGCCATTTTGGAAAAACTTGGAATTGTTTTTTTAAAGAAAGTATTCAAAAGCGTATTTAAAGTTGTGTCCTTGATACCTTAAGACTGATTTATGACGATATTCGTTTTCATAAGCCGACAATTTCTTGGTTAAAATAAATTATATTATAGGCACGAAGGAAATTTATTTATTAGATTTAATCGTTTTTGGTAGCAACCTGGAGCTATAACGTTAATACTATAATTACTAACAAGAAAGAAAATTCACACTTCTTTTAAAACATCTATACCGAGCGCCTTAAAGGCGCTCAATTACACAAATTTCTAACGAATCGCAACTTTGGCGCACGGATTTTCCTAGCTTGCTAGCTCGTGTTCCGTCACTTTGTCAACTTTTTCACTTCGCCAACTCATCACTGTCTCAGCTAGTAATTTTGTCAACTAATCACTTTGTCAACTATTCACTTCGTCAACTAACATCACTTTGTCAACTAACCATGAAAAATTCAGCGATTTTATAACCTAGAAATTAATTTAGATGATTTTATCTATTCAAAAAATCGATCTAGGCGTTTTTGCCTGCCAAAAAAGAAATCTTAGTGATTTTGCCGATGTAAAAATTATTCTAGGAGATTTTACGTACTTTAAAATTGGCTTGAGCGATTTTTCCTATTATATAAATCAATCTAGTCTAGTTTGTCTACCTTGAAATGAGTCTAGATGAATTTATCTACACTGAAAATTGGATCCTATTTTTTTTCTCCTTATAAATACTTTTTTTCTCCCTAAAAATATTTTTTCTTTCTAATATTTTTTTCTCCCTAAAAATGCTTATAATAATTTTAAGCTAGGTCTATGACGGAGTCTAGGCCTATGCCTAAGCATAAGCCTAGACCTAAGCCTAGGCCTAGGCCTAAGCCTAGGCCTAAGCCTAGGCCTAAGCCTAGGCCTAAGCCTAGGCCTAAGCCGAGGCCTAAGCCTAAGCAATTTTTCCCATGGAAAAATTATTTTCTTATGGGAAATTTTTTTTTATGAGAAAATTTTTTCGTTTCATTCGAGTCTATGACTTGGTAACCGTTGACCGGTAACGCCTAGTGTCAAAATAGCCTAAAACATAATTGGATAAATAAAAAATACTTTTAAAATTATTATAAGCATTTTTAGGGAGAAAAAAAATATTAGTGAGAAAAAATATTTTTAGGGAGAAAAAAAGTATTTATAAGGAGAAAAAAATTTTTAGTAAGAAAAAAAAATATTTTTAGGGAGAGAAAAAGTATTTTTAGGGAGAAAAAAAATATTAGGGAGAAAAAAAATATTTTTAGGGAGAAAAAAAGTATTTTTAGGGAGAGGAAAAATAATTGCGCTGAAAATTTACTTAAAGGGGGGGGAACCATTTATATACCGAAATCGCGTTTTTCGTTAAAATGTAATAAATCGATCAAAATTTGACATGCATAT
>OZJO01007260.1:0-64677 GCA_900406225.1 Acrobeloides nanus
TTACAATGCCATAGTGCAAACTTTTTATGAAAGCAAAGATCCTATCAACGACATTTTTGCAAGAAAAAGAAAAATTTAAAAAAATATATGAATAATCCTTTCTTTTAAATATAAAATTGATATTTTTTGACAAAAAAAGGTTGATCACAATTTATGGTAATTTGTTAAGAGACGATGTCCTGAAATGTCGAACCTGGAGTGGCCATAGTAACGAAAATTAGAATCAATTTTTGAAACCGTGGTATACCCTAGGTTTTCGGGGTCGCTGAACACGAATCTGAAGTTCGTTTTTGAATCCGACTTTTTGGTACCCCTGTACGGCAGGTCGGCCTTTTGAACTTTAGATCAAACTTCAAATGGGCATATCTCTGGCCAGCTAAATCCATATCTAATGGTTTTGGTGTCGTTGGACAGCTGGTGAATTCTATTTCATTTTTTGTATATATGTTACGGGCGAATCTGAATATGCGGGCGAATCAGATTTGCCCGGGCGGATCTGAATATATCAGATTTGGGTTCTAGTTGACAATGTGAGTCTCATAGATTTATATGAGTCCCATTATTTTTTGAGTCCAATGGATTTTTATGAGTCCAATAAAAAATTTATTAGACTTAGGCTTTATGCTTGGGCTTTAGGCTTTTAGGCCATAGGCCTTTAGGCTTTTAGGCCATAGGCCTTTAGGCTTTAGGCCTTTAGGCTTTTAGGCCATGCCTTTAGGCTTTAGGCCTTTAGGCTTTAGACCTTTAGACTTAGGCCTTTAGGCCTTAGGCTTTAGGCCATTAGACTTTAGGCCTTTAGGCTTTAGACCTTTAGGCTTAGGCCTTTAGGCTTTAGGCCTTAGGCTTTAGGCCATTAGGCTTTAGGCCATTAGGCTTTAGGCCATTAGGCTTTAGGCCTTTAGGCTTTTAGGCCTTTAGGGTTAGGCTAAGCCTAGGCCTAAAGCCTAAAGGTCTAAAGCCTAAAGGCCTAAAGCCTAAAGACCTAAAGGCCTAAAGCCTAAAGCCTAAAGCCTAAAGCCTAAAGGCCTAAGGCCTAAAGCCTAAAGGTCTAAAGCTTAAAGGCCTAAAGCCTAAAGGCCTAAAGCCTAAAGACCTAAAGGCCTAAAGCCTAAAGCCTAAAGGCCTAAGGCCTAAAGCCTAAAGGTCTAAAGCTTAAAGGCCTAAAGCCTCAAGGCCTAAAGCCTAAGGCCTAAAGCCTAAAGGCCTAAAGCCTAAAAGCCTAAAGGCCTAAAGCCTAAAGCTTAAAGGCCTAAAGTCTAAAAGCCTATGGCCTAAAGCCCAAGCATAAAGCCTAAGTCTAATAAATTTTTTATTGGACTCATAAAAATCCATTGGACTCAAAAAATAATGGGACTCATATAAATCTATGAGACTCATATTGTCAACTAGAACCCAAATCTGATATATTCAGATCCGCCCGGGCGAATCTGATTCGCCCGCATATTCAGATTCGCCCGTAACATATACAACTCCTAGTCAAAACTGCGTAGTTTTGGAGATAGAGCAATTTTTCTCATTTTTTAGGTCCAAAAAAGCACTATTTTCGATCTAACTCCTACGGATTGTTCGAATGCACTATGTTTCTTCTATTATTTACTCCTATTTAGTACCTACAATTTGAGCCGTCGATTGCCGGACAACGTTGATTACATTAAATAGAAAATGAACCCCGAAAAGGATCGACAAAAATTTTAAAATTCTTTAGATTAGCGAAGTTTGCCATAAGTTGTATAGGGTTAATGGTTTTTTTGTAAAAGATTTAGTTTTTTTGTAAAAAGTTTTCTTGGAGCGCTTAGGCCTTAGGCGCTAGGCCTAGTCTTTAGGCGTAGGCATAGACCTTAGGCTTAGGCGTTACGCTTATGCCTTACAATGTTAGGCTTAGACCTTACAAGGAACAGTTCCGAAGTGTTTATTTTCAAATTGCGATTTGAAAAATAATTTTTATATGAAAATAATAGGGGTGGGCCCCTAATTAGGAAAAACTATTCCTCTAAATTAAAAAAATTTTATAAGAGGTAAATCTTTGTTATTTTTAAGTAATTTTTATAGCGCTAGGATATAATGTCATTTGAAATTAGTGATTATGGTGTAGTGGATAGGATGTTGGGCAATTGCACTTATAGTCGTGGGTTCGACCACCCGCCAGCGTCAAATTGTTTTAAAATCTTTTAAAAACAATTAGACGCTGGCGGGAGTCGAACACATGCAATTGTACAAATCCTATCCACTACACCATAATCACTAATTTCAAATGACATTATTTTTTCTTATATCCTAGAGCTATAAAAATAACAAAGATTTACCTCTTATAAAATTTTTTTTAATTTAGAGGAATAGTTTTTTCTAATTAGGGGCCCACCCCTATTATTTTCATATAAAAATTATTTTTCAAATCGCAATTTGAAAATAAACACTTCGGAACTGTTCCTTGTTAGATTTTATGTCACCAAGTGCAATGTCACAACTGGCAGGTGCTCGATCACAGTGTTCGGTGCAAGCGCTCTACAAGAAACTTTTTACAAGAAAAACTAAATCTTTTACAAAAAGACATCTTCTTTTACAAATAAAATCTTTTACAAAAAAAAACTAAATCTTTTACAAGGAAAATTGGGACGCATTTGTATATATTCGAAAAATTCATGAAAAATGGAGCATTTTTTGTTTTTACAGTAAATTCTGAATTGTTATCGTTGTCGAGATAATCGCGTTTGAAGTTGGTTATTTTTGGAATTGGTTTAGAATTTGAATTCCGCCAAACCCCTGATTTTCAGGGGGAATTCAAATTCTTTGGCGGGAATTCAAATTCTAAACCAATTCCAAAAAATAACCAACTTCAAACGCGATTATCTCGACAAGGATAACGATTCAGAATTTACTGTAAAAACAAAAAATGCTCTATTTTTCATGAATTTTTCGAATATATACAAATTATGGCAAACTTCGCTAATCTAAAGAATTTTCAAATTTTTGTCGACCCTTTTCGGGGTTCATTTTCTATTTAATGTAATCAACGTTGTCCGAGATTTCGAGACATCGTCTCTTAAAATCATAATGACAAGTCTTATGCTTTAATCCTAGGAAGGGTTATCGTGAAATTTTCAAATTTGTTTTATTGATGTAAAAGAGTCACACCTCCACAAAGGAGTGGGATTTCATCCCCCACCCACGTCGCACTCTCCCAAAAATGACGACCACTTCGCACTTTCGCGCTGAAGGTGCGAAATTTTTCCTAATGGTCCCCCCTACTGTTTTTTGGCAACTTTTTTCCAACCGGAATGGTCCTTTAACCCTGAAACAGCAAAAAACCTTAAAAATCGCAAAAAATACGATTTCTTGATCTTATTCAGGGAAGNTGTTTTTTGGCAACTTTTTTCCAACCGGAATGGTCCTTTAACCCTGAAACAGCAAAAAACCTTAAAAATCGCAAAAAATACGATTTCTTGATCTTATTCAGGGAAGCGATTTACGATTTTTCAATGCGTACAATCGATTTCTTGCATAGAAAAATTCCCCCAATATGGTTGTTTTAGAAAAAACTTGAAAAATGTTTCGGCGAAAATTTACTCGAAAAATAGCAAATTCCGGTTTTTGGGGCCACTTTGCAATTTCAATATAGAGAAAATTGCTAATACGAAGTCCAATTTTGTCGACATATCCAATAGCAATAAAAATTATGAACTGTGAGAATAAGAATTCAATTATGGAAAAGGTAATTTTCAAAAAAATAGAGTTGTGCCCTGCTTATTGTCTTTTTTACTTTGAATTAGGGATGAAAAGACTGACCCTTGACCATAGGTGGATAGAAGGGGTCCACTTTCCAAAAATTTGAGAGGGGAGTCAGACCAAAAATTGCGATTTGAGAATAAATAGATAGTTCTTGTTGTTATTATTGTGTTTCGAATAAAATTTTATTAAATTATAATCAAAAATGCATATAAACATAATATGGACCGAACTTTTGCGCCACCCTGTATTTATAAACAGCTGATTCACACGATACTTTTATTAAATTGCTATTTTTCGTTGACAGCCAAACAATAAAAAGGTGTCATCTAATTTTCTATACATATTTAATAAATACGTGATCAATTTTCCTCTTTCAGTCTGCCAATATTTGTTATCTCTTTCATTCTTTCAATATTTGTTATGTTTAATAAATAGCGTTGTAAAAAAGTTCACTTGATTCCACCAATTTCATTATTGATTGTTTTTTATTCCAACAAGTAAAACATTTCCAATTTTTCTTTTATTTACCATGAATGAAGAAACTTCAAATTTAATTGAAGAAACTGAAGAAATTGACGAATATTCCGATTTTGAACCCGTTGAAGAAAATGACATCACCGCAACCGAAAATTTAGAAGAAGATCGGGATATTTCGAGTCTGATTGAGTCTATGCAAATTTTCGATGGTCCTAGCAGATATGCTTATTCAAATTTTGATGCGATGTCAGACGTTTCTGAATATGAACCGCCTCAGTTTATGACAAATCCCTTGCATGAAGAAGTGGTTAAGTTGATTTTGGAATTGTTTCCTGTTACTTCGAGTAATGAAGTTATGACTAATGGGGATGTGGCTAGTGGGCTAAATATTTTGAAATATTTGTCTTTGCATCCCGAACATAAAGACTCGGAGAAATCACCAGTATGGCAAATGCTAAAATCGCTGCTTCACAACAAAGAGGTTTGATCATTTTTCATTGTTAATTACCAGCAACGGGCAGGTCCGTAGGAAGGGGATTATTTTTATAAGAAGCGTGCTCTAAAAAACATAAGGGACTCCTCTTATGATTCGAGAAAAAAGATGGCATCTTGGACACGGCGTTTCTGGGGACGCCGTGTTCAAGATGCCATGCTTGCTACGGGTCTGGTTCCGAAGGCAAAATGACAATTTTCCGAGAATTTTCTTATCTTATCAAAATCCGAAAATTTCGTATAAATGTTAGCTAAGAGGAAGGTTGTCGGGTTAGGATGCAGCTTGACGACCTACAGTTTAAACAAGACGTTGAAGCCTTATTTTTGGAAGTTGCTGAATACAAACCTCATCCCGATGGAACAAGATCAAATAGATCTCCTACTGTTGGAATAGTATACACAATGGAATCACTGGTCCGGGTGGCTATAAACAATGGACCAAAAGTTGGATGGCAAATTGCTAAGAATATCAAAGTTTCTCCCACACTGTTAGAGTTAACATCCGCATCACTTATAGAAACTGCTTTTAACTGGGTGACTCCATTGGTTGGATTTGGAACGATTTTAGTGGAAGCCGCTTATTTGCTTGTTTATCGATGGTATTGGAAAAGAGATATTACAGGAAAACAAGTGGCAAAACGAGTATTTGATTCTTTTTGTGTGGTGTTCTCTTCGGTTCTTGGGTCGATAGCAATGGGGACTGCATGTAAGTTAGAGGCTGTTAGACCTACCCTATGCCATAACTTATGCACTACCCTATTCCCTTTTTTAACTATATCCAATCCTTTCCATCACAGGTGTACAAGGGGGGGGGACAGCCCCCATGACTTAGTAGTCGTTTTTGACGAATTTTTCGTTTTCGACCTAAACTTTCGTCCTGCGTCTAAAAAATTTTTTGACATGCCCTTCGTCTCAAAGCTCGGTTCTATCGCGGAATCTGTTTAAAAATGACGTTTTTTCGGTTGTGCCTCCCCCCAAGACCGAAACCTGCGTACGTCTCTGACCATGCTTTGAAAAAAATAAAATTTAGGCGGTGCTATTGGAGGCCTGGCTGGAGGTCCAGCCTTTATGGTTGGTGGCAGTATAGTTGGCGGACTTGCTGGTGGTTTAGGTGCTGGCTTACTAGCAAGTACAATTATTGACAAGCTAACTCAAGATCTTTTCGATCTTCCACCAACCGAAGCTCTAGAAAAAGCTTACAACATCTTAGAAGTTCATCATAAAGCTGAAAATTCGGTGGTAAATGTGGCGTTTAAACGTTTGGCATTGGTTCATCATCCGGACAAAGGTGGTGATAAAGAAAAGTTTATGGCAATACAGTCAGCATTTTTGGTTATAAAAGCGGCTAGAGAGAAGCAAATGAAGCAAATTTCGGAAATATAGTTGTTTTTTATTGAATTTTTTGAGGGTATCATTTTTGGCATTAGGGAAAAAAATCAACAGGGTCAAAAAAGTTGTCGAAAAGTTGAAAAAAGTTGTCAAAAAATGTAACTTTGCCTGATTTTCAATAAAATTGTGTTTATTGAAACGATTGACAAAAAACCAATAAAATTTTATGCTTCATGACCAATCGTTTCAATAAACACAATTTTATTGAAAATCAGGCAAAGTTACTGTGGCCTGGGGTTTATGCTTTATAGGCAACAGTTGTTAAGGAGGCTCTCTCTCTCGAGAGAGCTTGGTCTATTGTTAGCTAGTCTTATATCATGTGTACCCAATAAATAGTTGCTATAGTATTTCCCTCCCACACTATATACAACCCCCTAACACACTACATACAACTCCCTATTGGGTCACATTACATTTTTTGACAACTTTTTTTGACATGCTTGAACGCACCCTGATTTGAAATCATAGTTTTGCCTGATTTACAAGAATCGTTTCAATAAACCATTTTTCTTGCATCAGGCAACGCTAAAGCAAAGTTGTAATAGAAAAATTTGGTTGAATTTTTTATCCTAGTGTCATTTTTTCATAATTTATTCAATAAAGTTTTTATTTTTCTAGTGCATCATGATTATGTTATCAAAAAACATAAAAATATTTACAAAATTTTAACTTTTTTAGATTATTTTTTTTGTTAGATGTCACAGAAACCGAAAGCCTACAAGTCTATTCTCAACAAGATTTGTGATTATTGTTCGAAAAAATCCACACAAGAAGATGTCATCAAATTATTGTTTCTTTTAACTAATGGAGAAAAATTTGATTTCGATCCAGAACCTGTGTGGCAGATGCTAACATCGATCTCAAGTTTTCAATTAGTAAATTCTTTTGCTTCATTAAATGGTACCATAGGTGCACAAATAAAGAGGAGCAAGGTCCCCACGATATGTTATATTTTCGATCTTGAAAACGACATGTTTTCGACCTTGGAAATTTTGACAAAAATTGAAAAATTTGTCAAAAATTGAAACGAAAAATTAATAAAAATTTGTAAAAAAATTGAAAAATTTGTTAAAAATTGGAAAATTCGTCAAAAATTGAAAAATTCGTTAAAAGTTGAAAAATTCGTAAAAAATTGAAAATTCGCCAAATATTGAAGGTCGAAAACATGTCGTTCCCATGATACGACATGTTTTCGAAAAAATTTGAACGCAAAAATGGACAATTTTGTGAAAAAATCATGCCGTACCTTAGAATAAAACATGTCGTATTTTGACGATCCGCGCCAAAATACGTCATGCTTTTAAATTTCGGCCTCGATACGATGCCATGGGAGGGAGACAGCCCCCCCCCCTCGTTCACTTATGAATGGTACAATGTTTAGAATGTTTGAGCCCCCACTCAGGCTCGTAGAAAAGGGGCCAATTTCGGAGGTGGCTCCCAAATTTGGTCAAAAAAATCATAAAGATCCCCTTATGGTCTTCGATCGATAAAAAATCGTAAGGAAGACCCTTATGTTTTTCATCATTGTTGGTTTTTGGTGGGGGGGAGGGGCAGCGCACCTTGTCTTGCTACAGGCATAGTCCATTTTAAGCTATTTGGCTCACCGTTTTTTGAGAGTAACAGATGTGCATGCTGAACCACAATTTTTGGATATTTAAATTTCATAAATTTTCATGCTTTCGATGCATACCTACAACAAATTATTGATATTGCCGATGAAAAAACTAAAGCGAGCACAGAATTTGAATATACTATTAAATGTCTAAAAGGATGGATTTATTGCGATACTGATAAAGATTATGTGCAAAATTTTTTTCAACTTTGGAATCAAATTGAACCAGCCAAACAAGAAGTTGTTATAGCTATATTGCGCTTGAATTATGAAGAAGAAAAACAAGAAGAAGGGTGGATGTTAGTTCCAGTAAATAAATTTAAAATCATATGAATCTTTTATAGGGTGTCCAAGAAAAAATCTCAATTTTGCCAGTTTTTCGAATTTTTTGACTCAACAAAATTTTTTTTAAAGGATCCTATTAAGGGTTATTTTATACGGGGAATCGATTGCGCGCATTCCCGAAAAGTGAAAATGATTCCTTTACACTGAATCAGGCAAAATTTGGATTTTGAAGCAAAAATTGCCTGAATAAAGGTTAATAAACTGGGGACTGAGCGCTATCGCGCTTGGAGGGGAGAGGAGATTTTTCGATCGATAAGTCTTCGAGCGCCCCGAACGAAATCGCCGCCTTGATCTGATTGCTTCCAAGTGCTTCCGAGCTCTTCCGAGTGCTTGGGAGTTCTTCCGAGTGACTTCAAGCGCTTCCAAGTACCTCTGAGTTCTTCCGAGTTCTTCCAAGCGCCTCTGAGTGATTTCGAGTGCTTCCGAGCTCTTCCGAGTGCTTACGAGTTCTTCCGAGCGCCTGAGTGACACAAACAGACAGACATTTCTCATTTAATATTAAAAAAGATTTCGCCTCAAAACCCCTTACTTTCCCTAATTCAAGGCAAAAGAAGCGTTTTCAGGCTTTGAAAATGTGCGCAATCGATTCCTCGCATAAAATTACCCTTAATAGGGTACTTTTTAGAAATATTTTCATTCCAAACTCCTAGAAAATTTGGCAAAAACTCACTTTTTATGCGGCACCCTGTAAAATCAATTGTTTTAGTCATCAAGCCCACAGCCAAATCAAGAAATTATTCCAGTCAAACATCACCAAGACCAATATGAAAACAAAGACTCTGCTACCCCGCTTTATAATGTTGTTTGTTGCGAAATGTCGGGACGTAGAATAGCTAAAACGACATTGGATATTGGGTCTTCTGTAGCTGGTGGAATTACTGGAATAGTTGTTGGAGCTTCAACCGGTGGCCTTGTTGGAGCCATGGCTGGCGCTGTTGCTGGTACAAATTTATTAAAGAGGGTAACAATCGGAACCCGTTCTCCAAAAAAATTTTTTTTTAATTTTTTGTAAAAAATACATTCTTAGGGGTAATTTTATACGAGAAATCGATTCCGCGCATTCCCGAACCGTGAAAGCGCTTCCTTGACCCTGATTCAGGAAAGGGACCGGTGTATTGAAGCGAAAATCAAACATTTTCTCATAAAAATCCGAAAATGTTTGATTTTTGCTTCAATACACTCACCCGGGGTGAGTCACCCCATTCCCTGAATCAGGGTCAAGAAAGCGTTTTTACATTTTGGGAGTGCGCGAATCGAGCATAAAATTACCCCTAGGAATGTATTTTTTACAAAAGTTTTCAAAAAAATTTTTTTCGGAGAAAGGGCTCCGGTTGTTATCCCCTTTGATGGAAAGTTGAAATTTTTAAATGATTTTTAGGAGGCATAGCAGGGTTAGGAATCTACAATGTTAGTGATGTTATAACTAGCAAAACATTGGGTTTGGAAAATAGCATCGATTTAGAAAATGCTTACAATGTCCTTCAGGTTATACCCTCGACTAGTGAACCTGTTATTCATGCGGTCTATAAAAAGTTACTCTCAAATGCAATTTCAAATCATAGAAAACAAGAATATATTGACAAGCTAAAAGAATCATATGAACTGATTTGTCAGGATAGACAAATTGACCCCATAGAAATCAAAAATTGATATAAAAATTTCGGTACTACTCAAGATTAGATGATCAAAATGACAGGGTTCTGGGTCCGGAAAATTTTTTTCGATTTTTTCTAAAAATGACCTATATAGGGGGTAATTTATGCGGGGAATTGTTTGCGCGCATTCCCGAAGCGTGAAAACGCTTCCTTGACCCTGGTTCAGGGGCGATGCATTTGTATATTACAACGAAAATATTTTTTATTCGAAAACCGACTTTCTAGGGGTAATTTTAATCGAGAAATTTTTTTAAAGTGTCCGGTTTTTTGTGCACTACCCTGTATAATTTAAAAAATGTGATTTTCATATGAAAAACATTGTTTAGGGAGAACGCTAGCAGTCGTGAAACGCATTTCACGACGATTTCTGGACGCTAGCCGTCCGGAAATCGTTCGGAAATTGTGAAAATCACTATTTCCGGACGGCTAGCGTCCGGAAATCGTCGTGAAATGTCGTTTGACGACTGCTAGCGTTCACTCTTACTACTTTTGCTATATTGAAGCAATAAATTTTTTATTGCGTTTAATTAGATAAATTATTATAATTTTTTATTAAATATCACAAAGTACAATTTAATGTTTAGGCCACCAACTAATTGGCGCAACATGTTGCGACGCTGTCACTAATTCGTCGCACTAGTTGCGACGCGTCGCAACAAA
Organism: Acrobeloides nanus; assembly: GCA_900406225.1. NCBI lineage: Eukaryota > Metazoa > Nematoda > Chromadorea > Rhabditida > Cephalobidae > Acrobeloides > Acrobeloides nanus. The sequence continues at coordinate 10,357 of OZJO01007260.1, forward strand.
GAATAAAAATGCACTAATTTGTTGCGATGTTGCTACGAATTAGTGGGAGGCCTTAGTGTAGAAAATATTAATCTTTATCACTGTGTCCCATNAAAAATGCACTAATTTGTTGCGATGTTGCTACGAATTAGTGGGAGGCCTTAGTGTAGAAAATATTAATCTTTATCACTGTGTCCCATGGATTGTACAATGCCAGGGAATTGATCATGACAAATATTGCGACAACAGATGCATAGTTTTCCATTGCTATTTACAAAGCCTGTTATTTGAGTCTAAAAAATTTATAACGTATGGAGTAGAACTGGGTGTAAAGAATCGAAAGATAGAACGAAACAGAAAACCTAAACGATGATTTTAACCAAACAGTTGAACAAAAACATCAGTTTTTAAAAATTGCTTCTAACCAGTTGAAACGCCTCACAAAGAATGCTCAACATAGGAAGCACGGATCTTGACAAGAGGCCTAGTGGGTTTGAAATTACTCGGCCTGAAAACAATTATGGCATATGTTTCGGATCCGAACCAAAAGAAAAATTTTTGGCTTAAAATATTCCGCAAAACTTTTTTGCTGGAGCTGGGAATCGAACCCCGCAGGTAACACCAATTGCCGAAGCGGTGACGTGGTGTCTCCGAATTAAAGCTAGTTTGTTTTAATCTGGAACAATATTTGGAAAAACCTTAAACGCTCCGTAGCCAAAAATTTTTCTTTTGGTTTGGATCCGAAACATATGCCATAATTGTTTTCATACCGAGTAATTTCAAACCCACTTGTCAAAATCCGCGTTAATCTTGTTGAGCATTCCTTGTCAGTGTCGTAGGCAGGATTTCTCGACGGGGGGAGGATATATTAGGTTGTTAAGTAAATAACCGGCTTTTGTAGATTCCATCGAGTCGTTAAAAATGGCCCAAAAAAGGGTCTTTTTCTATGCGAGGAATCGATTGCGCGCATTACTGAGCCGCTAAAAAAATTTAATTTTTTTCAATTTTTCGTTTGGAGGACCAAGAAGGATCGGCTAGGGAGTGAGAGCACTTCCCCAAAAAGGGCTGATTTTTCCAAAAAACACAAGGGGACCCTTGTGTGCAGGATTTTTTTAATAAAAAACTACTTTATCTTGACCATTGCTCATCGCCCAAGCCTCACAACATCCTAAACAGCGGCCTTTGAGGTCATAGCCATCTGAGCATGCAACAGAGAATCTTTTATTGTTGAAATTAATATTAAGTCTAGCATCACTTGTACAAGCTTAAATTAAAGAACCAGTCTAGTAAGTCACAATCATATGAAAAAATGATATATTCGGAAAGATCATGAAAAATGGAGCATTTTTTATTTTTACGGCATGTTCTGAATCGTTGTAGTTTTCGAGATAATTGCGTTTGACATTTTGGATTTGTGTACAAGTTTTTCGTTGTAATACGCAAACTTTTTTGAATTTTTTGCGGAAAAATCGATTTTTACATCAATTTTTAAAATTTTCATAAAATGAACATTGTAGCAATTTTTTATAGCTAAATGAGACGAACAAAATGACGCCAAAATTATCCTATTTGAACATTGTTTTGGGTTATTGAAACAAAAAAATGAATCAGAGATTTTCGTTTCAATAACCCAAAACAAAGTTCAAATTGGATAATTTTGGTGTTATTTTATTCGCCTCATTTAGCTATAAAAAATTGCTACAATGTTCATTTTATGAAAATTTAAAAATTGATGCAAAAATCGATTTTTCCGCAAAAAATTCAAAAAAGTTTGTGTATTACAACGAAGAGCTTGTAATCATATTCAAACTTTCAAACGCAAATATTTCGAAAACTACAACGATTCAGAATATGTCGTAAAAACAAAAAATGTTCCATGTTTCATGATCTTCTCGAATATATCATTTTTTCATATGATTGTAAATTACTGGCCTAGTTCTTTGAGGGGTTGGGTATAAAAGAGGCTCCAAAGACACATACGGGGTTCTTTGGTAACCCGAGATTAATTACACTATGTTATCAAGAATAAAGGTCATAATATAAGTTTTTATCATTATAATCCATAGGGACCCCTCAGCTATCAGAGGCCGTTTTTCAGTGACAAAAAATTACACTTTAATAAAAACTAGGTTAAAAGACAACATTTTACTCGATGGAATGCAATTTTTCTGACAACATAAAATATCAAAAAGGGGTTACCCTGTAATATTTAAAAAAACCACTTACAAAGTGAACATGAGCTTATTTGTGCTCTAGTAATATACACCATACTGAAAAACAAAAAAACAAGATTGACCAAATTCATTTTAGTATTGTAACAAACTAAATTGAGCTAATTTAAAAATTAATTTTTTGCGATAAAAAATGCTATTTACGATAGATAGGTGTAAGAAATATTTTTAATGATATGCACAAACGAGTCCTTTACAATAATAGTCGAAGCGCATTGTGCAAACGACTTTTATATAAACTGTTGCTAGTTTATTTGTTGTAATTATAAATTACCAACTTCGAAGGATGATTTGTTTCACAATAAACTGGACACTTTTTTATTTCGCGTTTTCTCGGCTTTCCGAAAAGATTTTTCGATGATCTTTTTTCTGCATATAGCTCGTCACCTCTAGTTTCTTTTTCGGATATTTTTAGCAAACAATTTCGAATTTTACATACTTGAAATTTGCGACTTTTTGACCAAGGGTACCAATAAATTTTCTAAAAATCTTCGAAAATTATCCGAAATTAATTCAACTTCATTAAAATATATTTTATTTAGCAATCAAAAAGCAATATAACAAAATAAACAATTATTCAAAGTGATCTCCTCTCTCCTCTTCAATGCATTGCTTTAGCCTCTTCGGAAAATCATCAACAATCTTTGCCAGAGTCTCAATCGAAATTTCATCTCAAAAAGTAGATTTGTAAGAAATTTATCGGTAACCTTGGTCAAAAAATCGCAAATTTCAAGTATGTAAAATTCGAAATTTTTTGCTAAAAATACCCGAAAAAAACTTAAATTACTCGATAAGAAACTGAAGTCGAGAGTTAATCAATTTTGTTTGTTAATTTTCATTTGTTTATTACTTTACCTTATCTTAAATGGTCTCTCCACCTAAAAACCATCGCAAATAAGGCGCACACCATGTTCATTACGAAGAAAAAATTTTTCGCTGAGAGAATTAAAATCCGCTTTAGTAGAACTGTAGAACAGGCCCCCCTGAACAACTTTTGTGAAAACATTTCCAAAATCTATCGCTATTTTTCGAGTCATCGTCAAAATAAGATTGTGCCATTTTTTCAATAGAAAATGCATTTAGTACATAAGTTCTTTTGGGGGATAGTTCTAAATTGGCCTTCATGGCTCAATTGGGAGGCCATTTGATAGATTGACTGGGAAAAGGTCTTTAAGGGCAAGGTTCGAATCCAGCCTGGGACATTTGTTTTTACCTAATTTCAAAATAAGATTTTGCCTGTAATTTCGAGGGTATAGAAGATTTAAATTTTTATATACAACTGAAATGTCGACCAAAACAAGCCCACAATGGGTTTTTGGGCCTGAAAAACACGAATCCACAAGAATTTTTTGGGTTTGAATTTTCTACGACCACCAAGTTTGCCTTTTGTAGGTTAAGACGCTTCTGAAGATTCAATAGACGGGTATTTTGTCGCTTTTGATTTAATGCTGTGATTGTTGCAACACTCGGCGGTGGGTAACCTCTCTCTTCCTGAATTTCCAACTTCTTTTTCGCAAGAAGCAAGAAGAATATTAAGAATGATTCAGCGAGACCCCACGACCAAAGCGAACTCGTCCAGAAGGTTGTCCAAGAGCTTGGAATCAACCATGTGTTGGCATGACAGATTCTTCGCGAAGACCTTGGATTGAAGCCGTACAAATTCCAAAAGCGACAAAAGCTGAAAGCCAACGTTAAAATGAAGAGAAAGGAACGAGTTGGAGCACTTTTGAAACGTCTTTCCAGGGGTCGGCATCGAAAAACTTTGTTCACGGACGAAAAGTTCGGTTTAATTTATTTATTAACACCCTGTATACACTCTATGAACTCTGAGTAACTCTTCTAAAAATTTTTAAAATGGCGAGATTCTTCCTTACAATTTTCTGATGACATCCATATTAACGTGGGCACAATCTTTCAATTTCAAACAATAGTCGTAAAATTTTCAAGCCCTTCGTTATTTTAATTACACCACGCAAAAAAGGCCAGAAAAGCAATTAATCAGTGTACACGGCGCCAGATTATCACTTTTTAAGAAAGAATAAAAGATCTATTTAGACTCTTGTTCAGTTAGATAAGAAAGATTTTTAGTCGTCTGCTTATTGTCTTCTGTAAGTCGCCACTTATTACTTTGTGAAGTTCCGACAAAGACGGTTATCTAATTTCTAAATTTCGTGAGTTGAATTGTTTTCGAAAAATTTGATCGCTAATTGTTCTATAGACGATCAAAAATGTGCAACTGCAACTGTCACTGTTTTTGCAACACTCCGAAAATTGCTTTCACTGTTTGTATCTGTGTTGGAACGGTTTTCACCATGATTTCGTTATTTACTCCTGGATGGGGTGCTTATGTGAGTGGTAACGATTGTTCTGTTGGTGTAATCTCTGTTGGCATTCTAACTGGCCGATGTATTTCTTATAAAACAATTGCCGAAATGAGTTGTGTCCCTAACCCGGAATATAACATATTTAATGTAGTTAAGCCTAAAGATGATGTTAAGCCAGTTGGTTTGAGTTCGATTGATACTGATGGCTTGACAATTGAAAGTGATGGCGTATGTGTGGTAAGTTTATCATGCTTTTTTTCAAGCATTGTTAGACGAGTAAAGGAGGAGATTGCAACCTCCATTCACTGGTAAGCAATGGAAAGTCCCCCTCCCCGTTTAATTTTGGGAAGAATTTGTGCACGCATGCATCATGGACCCAAAATTGAGGGGACCACACACACATTTTGACCGACCAAAAGCAAAAAGGGAAAAAGGTATTAAGTTGGAGCATCAGATCCGACTACAAGCCGCAGTTGATCCCACAACTCATGACAACAACTCCAGATGGGGAAAAATGAGCAGGCTTCATCAAGTAGCCATATAGTTCAGTGATTGAGCACTTGTCCGGTACGCTAGAAAGCGGGTTCGATCCTCGCCTGGGTTACGAAGCTTTTGCCCATTAGTACAGACTAGCCTAATATGCATGGGGTTATTATGATTTTTCAATGCTTGGGAGAAGGGATCCTAAACTCCAAAATGCCAACGAATTGATATTTTTTGGAGAAATTTTTTGGTTTCTAAGTTTTGGTCTCCCCCTTTAGCCCCCTCTAGATCTTCCCTTCTAGAAAAAATCTTTTTAGTCCGCCCATCCTTAGTACCCCATATTTTCGAAAAAAAGCCTTATATTTATATTTTTTTTTTAATTTTTGAAAAGCATAAGGGCCCCCTTATGATTTTTTCCAAATTTTTAGAAAAATTAGAAAAAATCATAAGGGGACCATTGTAATTTTTTAAAAATTTTCTCAAAAATCTTTGGAAAAAAGAATAAGAGAGATTCTTATGTATTTCTTCTGGCCTTCTGCTGGAATGGAGGAGCAACAGTACCCGGTCCTCCCCCCCCCCATCAGATACGTCACTGCCATAACCCCCTTCTATCCCCTAAACCCCTTTCTAGCGGCTCACACTCTGACTGCACGGCACATCTGAGTGTGAGGGTGCATTCAAAGTGTGAATCTTTCTAGCACCCCCCCCCCCCCCCCCTCCCTTAGAACCCATCCTAGCTCCCCTTAAAGGATCAGTCCAGTAGTTTACAACCATATGAAAAAATGATATATTCGTAAGGATTATGAAAAATGGAGCATTTTTTGTTTTTACGGCATATTCTGAATCGTCGTAGTTTTCGAGATAATTGCGTTTGAAATTTGAATTTGTGTACAAGCTCTTCGTTGTAATACACAAACTTTTTTGAGTTGTTTCCGGAAAAATCGATTTTTGCATCAATTTTTTAAATTTTCATCAAATGAGCAATGTAGCAATTTTTATAGCTAAATGAGACGAACAAAATAACACCAAAATTATCCAATTTGAACATTATTTTGGGTTATTGAAACGAAAACATGAATCAGAGATTTTCGTTTCAATAACCCAAAACAATGTTCAAATTGGATAATTTTTGTGCCATTTTGTTCGTCTCATTTAGCTATAAAAATTGCTACTTTGCTATTTTATGAAAATTTAAAAAATTGATGCAAAAATCGATTTTTCCGCAAAAAAATTCAAAAAAGTTTGTGTATTACAATGAAGAGCTTGTAACAAATTCAAAATTTCAAACGCAATTATCTCGAAAACTACGACGATTCAGAATATGCCGTAAAAACAAAAAATGTTCCATTTTTCATGATCTTTACGAATATATCACTTTTCATATGGTTGTAAATTACTGGACTGATCCTTTAACCCCCTCCTAGTTCCCTTTTAGCCCCAAGTGAACCAGTAATTGACATCCTATTGCTAAATTTGAGTAATTTTAGGACAGATTTTCTTTCGAACAATGGTGTGTTGCGGCAATGTTTTTGACATGGTTTTGTGAAATCGGCATCTTTATATTGATTACACTTTCATATGTGCCAAAAATTCTCCCAAGTATTCCAATTCTCGAGCGCCTTTTGCCGTTCATTCTTGAAGGACTTGCTGGCACTGCGACATTCTTGCTATTCACTGTCGCAATTGTTTATCCGGCCAAATTTTCAAGCAGCTACAAGGACAAATTTGGTAAGAGCTTATCTTAAAAAATGCACCAAGGGTCGGACTGCTCCAACCCTAACCAACTAACGCAGAGGTCCGATTTTATGGACCAGCTTTCTCACTAGGGTCGAAGGCCAAAAAACTCATAAGGGTGCCCCTGATTTTTTTTGAAAAATTTTCGATTTTTGGTAAAGAATTTTTGTATCTCAACCACCTTCCAAGACATTTCCACATTTTTGGAAGCGTAAGTTCACATAAGTTTGACCATTAAGGACTTTTTCAACCTTGCATCTAATTTAGGACTACTAACCGGTACTAACGGTGATGATATCGCTTACCTAGTTCCTTCCTATAGCTATTATTTGATGATATTCTGTTTCATTTGGCATATTGTTGCAGTTCTTTATGGAATTAAGATGATCATAGATTCAAATCGTGCTCGATCTTAGACTTTTTTTTAATATATTTTTTAAAATTTTTTATAAATTTAAGAGCTGGTAACGCTGGGGGTAGTCTCTGTCGTGTATCCGGTAAAATTTAGTTCTAAATCCAATATTCAAAAGTCTTATATTATTTCTGTAAGCCGTATGCCATAGGTTACCAAGGGGGTACAGTACCCCCCTCACCAATCACCCTCGGACCTTTCGCCTTTATAGTCATTCATCCATCCATCATGAGAGTTCGTGTACCCTCCCCCTTCCAATTCATTCATCATATAAATTTTTGAAAATTTTATCATGTACCCCCCTGAAAGGCCATTCATCCATCTATCCTGAGGGTCCGGTGTATTATATGTATTCCCCCTACTGGTAAACTATGCCGTATGCTATATGCTATAAGCCTAAGCCATAAGTCGTAAACAGTATTTTTGCGATTTTTACATAGACCATGGCTGAGCGCCTACGGCGCTCCTATTTTCCCTCAAAAGGCCCGTTTCCCCTCAAACCTTATTTTAAAAAAATAGAAAGTTAAAACATTGAAAAATTTTAAAATGTGGGTCAGTAAAACTTTTCTAGTCGCTGAAATCATCATCAATCGATTCTCCGATTAAAAAAACCCCTATATGCTCGGAAAAGACAAATTCACGTTGATTTGAAAAAGTTAGACCCCCATTTCCCCAGGAGCCCACGATTTTTGACTCCACCTCGATCGGTTTTTCAAGTTTTTCTCGGGACCCTTAAAGTCTTTTTATTTAATTTAAAAAGCATTTGGTAGAGGAATAATTGGGGCACAATCGATTCCATTTTGGAGTATAAGGACCGAGTTTTGACTTTTCTAAGCCACTTTGAAGTTGGATGTACCCCCTCTTTTTCGTACCCCTGTCTTTCTGAGGGTGTATTTCAACGAAAACTCATTCAAAATCGATCCAAGTCGCTCAGATTCATGTTCCCCGTATAGAAAAACCATATTACAATCGAAATCGCTAAAATCTGAAAAAATTTCGAAAATTTTCATTTTCAGCAGGGGTACCCCACCTGGGGTACCTCTGCTGAAACGCGAAAACCACAGTACTTTCTATTTACTATCTATGGCTATCCACACGAAAAAACGCCATAAAAAAAGTCAAATCGCATTTTTGCTCATAGAGCAACATACCGCGTGAAAGGTAGTGACTTGATAAAATTTTGCTATGCAGATAGACCCTCCAAGCCGGGGTCAGTTTTGAGTTAGAGGCCAATCTTTATAGGTGTACCAAATTTGACTTTGTTATACTGTTACGTTTATAACATCCGAAATTTGAAATGTTTCGAAAAAGTTTTTTCGTATAAATGAAGGGCCATATATGCCCTACCCCTACGCTCGTCGGAATTGGTTTAACCTTCAAGAGATATTCAGGTTTTTGTGACACATACTCGACAACGTGAATCTGTAGTCTTTATTTTTTTCACCAACGTTGATGTAACAGACGATTACGATGCAAACGGTACCCTTGAGCATTTTTTAGAAAAAGAATTTTTAACCCCTTTCGGGTGATATCCCCCCATATTTAAGTTCACTCCTTATGTCAAAATTGAAAATTAGCAACGCCATCGTGTTCCCCATAGTCTAAAACCCCGAGTAGAAAAAATTAGTCGATTTAGAGCCATTGTTGAAATTCGCATATTTTCAATTTTTAGGGGGTAACCTCCTAATTTTTAATTTTTACAAAAATTTTTGTTCAAAAATAATATCGCCACCATGATAATGGATGCACGTCCCCATGTCGAAAACCCCCCGAGTACAAAAAATCAGCCAATTTGGAGAACTTTTTGAAAATTTTTCCCTTGGTCCCCCAAGGAGTAAAAATGAAAAAATTTTTTGTTTCCGATTTCTTTTTTTGGTTTTCTGCACACCTACACCCATACATGGGCAAGAGGAAGGGGGGGGGGTACTGTACCCCTTAATTCATCGTATCGGGAGAAAAATTAATGGACCAATTCGTATTTGGGAAGCCGCCAGACTGAATTCGTTGTGAAAATTCGTATACGAATTCATAAATCGAGAACAAATTCGTATTTCGACTTTTTCGCCTGTCGACGTTTTTTTTGGTCGACAGTAACCTTTGGGACCAATTCATATTTTGGGGCCCAGTACCCCCTGCTTGCCCATGTATGCCTGCACCTAGGGTTGCATAAATTTCCGGAAATATTCTCGGAAATTGGAAATATTTCCGGAAACGAGTTTAAATTTTTTCGTTTCAATAAACAACATTTATTGAATCAGGCAACAAAATTTTTGGGTTTTCTTAAATGCCCGCAAAGTTTTTTGTATTTGATGCGTTCGAAAACTCGAGCGTCTTAAATACCCACAAGTTTTTTGTATTTGANAATTTTTGGGTTTTCTTAAATGCCCGCAAAGTTTTTTGTATTTGATGCGTTCGAAAACTCGAGCGTCTTAAATACCCCACAAGTTTTTTGTATTTGATGAGTTCGAAAACTTTTAGTGAAAATTTCAGTGAAAGTTTTCGAACGCATCAAATACAAAAAACTTTGTGGGCATTTAAGAAAACCCAAAAATTTTGTTGCCTAATTCAATTAATGCTGTTTATTGAAACGAAAAAATTTAAACTCGTTTCCAGAAATATTTCCAATTTCCGAGAATATTTCCGGAAATTTGGAAATATTTCCAATTTCCATCGTGCAACCCTACCTGCACCATACCTACTACTTATTAAAAAAGATCGCATGTCAATCCGATTCCGTTCCCGAGATCTTGCGATAATGGATGCACGTACGGACACAGAAACCGATTTTTTATAAAAACATATTTATAAAAAAGTTATGGCACTTTTTCGAAAAAAGTCAAAAATCGAATTACCGAGAAAAAAATAGAAGCCGCGTGTGTACCGAAGCGAAAACATGTGGAAAAGATGCACTCAGGCCCATGACCTAACCTAAAAAAGATCGCATCAAAAAATTCGTCGATTTTGCCGAGATGAATTGTTTATGTTTTTCACAGACTCCAGCCGTGTTTTGAGGGTTAATATTGCAAGCCAGAAGGGTAATTTCAACCAGAAGGGTTCTTCATCATTTTCCATAGCACACATAAAATTAGGATAAAAACTTAATAAAAGTAAAAAAATAAATTTGATAAAACTCATGGGTCATACAATTGCCTAAATGATGGATTTGTTTGTTCAGTAAATATAAATAGTAGATTGAAAAATTTTTTGGAATCGGAAAATTTCTTTACTAAAAATGACCCATATAGGGGTAATTTTATGCGAGGAATCGATTGCGCGCATTTCCGAAACATAAAAACGCTTTCTAGACACTGATTCAGGAAATGGAGTTGGTGTATTGACGCAAAAATCGAAAAAATTTCTATTTTCGCCCAGAAAGCATCATTCTGGGGATAATTTTATGTGGGGAATCGATTGCGCACATTTTCTAAACATTAAATAATTATCTTAAGCCTGATTCAGAGAATGGAGTTGGTGTACGAGCCAAAAAAGAAAAAATTTCGATTTTCGCGTCCAACTCCATTCCCTGAATCATGGTCAAGGAAGTGTTTTCATGCTTTGGAAATGCGCGCAATCGATTTCCCGCATAAAATTACCCCATATGGGTCATTTTTAATAAAATAATTTCCGGTCCGAAAAAATTTTTCGGGCCCCAAAAATTACAAAAAATCTCTTTTTTTACTCATCCTGTAAATTTTTTAACACTTTAAAAACATCTTTTTGAGATCTTAAAAATGTTCAGCATAGTCAAAAATCTTTGACCGACACCCATCATGACATATTTTTGAAATTTTTGAATTTCGCCCCTGACACTACAACGAAAATCCTGAAAATCAGGGTCAATTTGAACAATTTCAAAAATATGGCATGATAGTTGTCGTTTAGAGGCTTTTACTATGATGAACACAATGGAAGCATGTTTAAGGCCTGAAAATGTTTCAGGCAAAAATTTGACAAACCCTATATTTTTTAATTTTTGACAAAAACTTTTTGAGATCTTAAAAATGTTCCTATCGTGATTAGCATAGTCGAAAACCTTTAAACACACCCATCATGCCATACTTCTAAATTTTGAAATTTAACCCTGATTTTCAGGCTGTTTCTGTAACGAGAGACCGTAACGAGTGGCCGTGATGAGTGTACTCGGTAACGAGCGCCCGTAACGAGAGCCCGTACCCGTAACAAGGGGCCTAGTGCCAGTTCAGTAGCTCCAATATTTTCAATGCAATTTTTTACAAATACAAACTTTATTAGATTTAAAAAACAAGTTAAGAAATTCTTTTAATTACGCTATATAGTAGAGATGCCGGTAAACGCTTAATTAGCTTAAAAGGTCATCTTGTTCAAAGATCACTTCTCGACCAGAAAAGTGTCTTTGAGAGTCACAACATACGCCAATGTTATGAAGATCCGATGAAGCTGATAACCCTAAGAAGACTCTCAACGTTGGATCATACCCGATCCTGCCAATGAAGCTTATACAGAAGAATCTGTATGCTTAACCGAGCGAAGTGCGTGTAAACCCACATAGCACTGAGCGAGGAGAAGCTGAATAAGAAGCAGAGATATTCCTTGATGTCTTGTATCACAATTCTTATATTACAACTTCACTTGAGTCTTATAGGCTTTTCCCGTATTGACGTGCTAAACCTTATCTCTAATAAACTGTAGTCCAAGTTTTACCCCTCCCTGCTTAACCATAATTGCGCCGTTAGCAGTAGCCAGGGAAGCAGTCGCGACGAGTGCGGGAACAGGCAGGGACATCTTTAATATATTTTTTAGTATGCAGTGTACAAGAGCCTGAGTGTAATATTTAGATAATATGTTGAAATGAATAAAAAGAGATACTTTAATCTCCAATTTTAATAACAATCAATTTCTCAAAGATCAATCAAATTCCCAAAAATTAATTATATGTTTGTTAAAATCATTCAGTACAACACATAATTAATCTTTGAAGATCTGATACAAATAGTTATATGTAAGCATTATTATTGCAATCAGTTAGCGCCAAATGAAAGAACAGTCTTTCCGACACCGTTGCATCTATTGGTATTGCAGAAAGAGCCCGATAAAATAAAAGGGAACAATCACTGAATATGAACATAGCGTCTAAGAATGACTTTATCAATTTCTCCCAAAATATGAGGCTTTTTAGATCATAAATTTGGTAATAAAATCTTCATACTCAATGCCTATTTCACAACTGAACAACCTCGCCCAAACCTCCCTCAAATTGGGAGGAGGTGATCGAGCACGGTTTTGGAGTTTGACCGCGCAAAAAATTGAAGACTTTGAGTCAATCGCATATGAATCAAAGTTTTGGGGGAGTACTTGTTTAGAAGTGGCCTATTTCAAAAAGTTTGTGCAAAAGATGTAGGTGTGAATTCGATGATCAACAAAGAACAATTTCTGCATAGGAAACTATTTTGTTACCAGATGAGCAATATTTCCGTTGTGATTTTTATGGCAAGACGTTTATGGACAGCATTATTACGTTCATAAAATCTTAGAAACGAACAAATGTTATGTGTCGATATGATTCCAGCTTAGAAGACGAACAAAAATATATTAAAAGAATGAAATAGTTTTTTTAAACATCAGGGATGGTAGGGGATTTTTAAATCATGATCGTGATCAAGAAACGAGATCGTGATTTTATTTTCGGGATTAAAAATCCCAAACACCGGGATTTTTCATTCAGGATTCCGATTTTATGGATAAGGATTTTGTAATATTTTTTTTAAAATTTCCTTACCAATAAAGTAAGATAATTGTGCTTAATCTTCTGTGTCTCGGGAAAAATAGGGTTGATTTTTTTACATAGGGTAGAAAGGGTTCTACGATGACCTAAGATGCATTTGTCAAGCTAAAACCCCTTTATTGAGGAAGGCATCGGGTTTTTTTGCATTTCTAGTGTCATAATGTGTGTTTTATCCCAATTTCGGGGAGGCGGTTTTTGGGATCTTGTAGATGTTCGAATACTTACTCGGTAAAAGGGTTAGCTTCAAATATTCCCGTATGAGGAAAAAACTACTATGGAATAAAACATATCGATTTATGATTTTTTTTAAAGTACTCAGACAATTCTGAGCAATTTTTTGTGTGCTGTAGCCAGACGTTCTATTGATTCTCACAGATACTGCGTCTTAATTTTTCTATTTTAATAGTAACGAAAAATATACTATAAATTTTTACATATACGTGCTGAGGGGGCGCTAATTTTGGAAACTGTGCGTGGGGGTCTTATGTTTTTACACGTTATTGCGTGGAGGGGGGTTATTCAAAGGGAAAACTTCAAAAAATTTTCTTTAAAAATGCATTTTTCTTAAGAAAATTGAGAGGGCTATGTATGTCTTCTATTTTTGGGCTTGCCTGCGTGGGAGTGGGTCGCTAATTAGCGCCCCTTACCCATGTATGAATTTTTATTTCAAAAATTAAAAATTGTATTTTTTTTATACGATGTACCTCTGAAATGCAGCCCACAAGAATATGCATGAAATGTTTAGAAAATATGTTGAATTGAATAATAAAAAATAATTTAATCAACAGTTTTATTATTAACAATCATATGATTAATCTTTGAAAAATTGTTTTTTATGATTAACCTATTTTTCAAAGATTAATCGTCTGATTGTTAAAGTTATTGGGAAAGCAAAATTATTGACATCACAATGGCTCCAAGCGAAAGGACAGTCGACTCAACACCATTGCAGCGATCTTTATTACAGAAACATTGTGTGGCATCATATGAAAGCGTGAGGTTGCTGCCAATCTGAGAAACTGCAGTATCCACATTTCTAGGCACACAAAATTGGTCGCTTATAGTTAAAGGATTTATTGGTGCACATCCTCGAGTCACAACTTTTTCTCCTAAAATTTACAATCGTATACAACTATAAAAAAGTAAAACTTACCATTGATTTTGCCTTCAACCTTTGTGCACCATGACCCCTGACATGTTGCACTCGGATCTTTAGTACACTTTCCATTTATAAAGTGGCTACAAGCATAGCAGGTAATACCTAGATTTATTTGTTTATTTGACAAAAAAATTTCCTACTTGTTTGCGCTTGGCAATTTTTAAGGTCACCAGTACTATATTTAGTCGAATCAACAGCTGCTGCAGACAACAGGGCATTGCAATTGTCGATCGAATTGCAAAATCGAACAGCAACGGTCACGGGTCCTGATATGCTGGCGGGTGCACCTCCTTGTGTATCTTTAAAAAGAAAGAATTAGGAATCAAATCTTTACGGTACTTGTAATGGCGTTTGTGGCTTTTGTTGTATAATATAAGCATGATTCGCCCGTGGAGTTGATGCTTATGCTCTGAGATGTTCCTTGCATTAAAGTTGCATAACAGCCTCGTACTATTGCGTATATTCCATCTAAATATTTTTATATTGTTAAAGTGATAAAACTTATGAACAATTATCTGAAATTTATGCGCCGGATGTTGTGTTTCAATGGGAAAAAAGTTTGAAACTTACAAGGAATATTCATCAATTGTCAGTCAGGGATTTTTCAAATTTTGATGTAAAAATGCTTAGAAGAAAAATATAAGGCAGACATATTCTTTATTTTTTGCAAACAACATCACGGTGACGGTATAAAATAATTCAAAAACTATTTTAAATTTTTAATTGTTTTTTTTAAATCTGGGTGGGTTCAGTTTGCCTTTTGCATCATCTTATTTCACCATGAACAATGGTCCATGGCTTCCCTATACATTTCCTACATCAAGTAATACCATTTCGCAATTTTAATTTAAAAAATCGATATATTTACTTACTTATAAGATATGTCGCTTCAACACAAGGTCCTGAGCATTGCCCTTGTGGAATACCTGAATTAGCTTCTGCTATCTTAGTAGTATCAAGACAGTTATCCAGAAATAACATTTCAGTGGTCGTTGGTTTGTGTGGGAATGCTGTTGCCTCCCACTGGTTAAGTAACACAGTTGATGCACAGTTATAACATGTATATTGAAATGATGATGGAACAAGGGATAACCCAAAAATTAACAACAACGCTTTAATCGGATACATGGATATTAAACTAAACAGATTTATTATTTTAATATTTATTAGTAATGGTCTACATAATCCCACAAAAATAACTGCTACACTGGGCTTAAATTTTTATTTTGAATATACAGAGTGGCCTAAAAAACCGGATTTTGCGAGCAAAGCCGAAAATTTTTTTAGATTTTTCTAAAACAACTCTATAAGGGGTTTCTATGCGAGAAATCGATTGTGCGACTTGAAAAATCATAAAGTCGCTTCCCTAACCATGAATCATCTCAAAAAACCGTAATACAATTTTTAGGATTGATTCAGGGTAGCGATTCACGATTTATAAATGCGCATAGTAACCCCCATATAGAGTTGTTTTGGACAAATTCTTTAAAAAAATTTTCCTTCGATTATTTATTCGAAAAATCGCAAAAATCCGGTTTTTTAGGACCACCTTATATTACCAAAAAATGGGCATCCACAAATGACAAATGTTTTTTTCAACTGTTGGTGGAAGGCAAGGATCGAAGATTGGGGGAGACTCATATATATCAGAAAGCGAGAATGTCCCTCCCCAAATAATGCTGGGCAAATCCAAAAGTTTTTTTACTTCAATTCTCACAAGTGAAAAGTTTTTGCTTGAAGATCTTAATTTGAAAATGCCGAAGATTTTTTAAAACTACTTTATTTTTAAATTTTTTTATAAATATAAGGGGTATGCTTAAATTTTACAAGATATTAGAACTATATAAGAAAAAAGGTACAATAGCTAAGAATCAAATGCAAAAGAATGAATTTATTAAGTTCTCTCGAGAATATAAAGCCTTTTAGATCATATATTTGGCAATAAAATCTCCATGTCAACGCCTATTTCAAAAAGTTTGTTTGAAAAACGTAGGTGTGGAATCCACTTCGAAATCGGATGATCACAAAACTGAAGAAATTTCCACATAAGAAACTATTTTATTACTAGCTGAGCAACGTTTCCGTTTCCTTGTGATTTTTGTGGCAAGCCCGTTTATGGACAGATTATTATGTACAAAAGAGGACAAAGTTTTGTGCCGACATGACTCAAGCTTAGAAGACGAGTAAAAAAATGTATTAAAAGAACAAAATGATTTTATTTTACGAAAACAAATTTATCGTCTTATAAGCATGCTCGATTTATAAAGCAAGCTAAAATGTGGTATAGTCAAATCCAAGCCCATAGCAAAAGGGACCAGTGACGTAGGAAGAAGGGTCGATTAAGGGGCGTTTCTCCCAAAAAGGCTGTTTTTTTCACAAAAACCATAAGGGGGCTCTTATGATTAGGAATTTTTTAAATTCGACCCATGGAGGTACCTGTCACTCCTCCCCCAATCCTATGCACTCGGGGGGGGGGGGAAGGAGGCACCGGAGCATGTGCCCCAAACCTGAAAAAATGAAAAAAATCCTAAAGGTCTCCTTATACCGTATTTTCTCTAACAAGGGAACCTCCAGACATGCCATAATAGGAATGCTTCGCAGGAAAAAGTTACTTATAGCAAATTTATTAATCAATGCCGGGTAGGACTAAAACGGGTCTGGGTGCGGGTGCGGCAGAAGCTAAAACGGGTGCGGGCCTGGGTGCGGCACATTTTTAAATCTGCGAATTTTTTGCAAAAGAGAAACCCACCCTAATTTTTTATGCTCTTTCCAGTGGTGACTTCCGTTTTATGCAAATCCTTTTTTCTGTGAAACTTTTCTTAGAAAATTGTTGAAAAATGGTGGCTAAAACGGGTGCCGGTGCGGCATGAATCGGCTATTTCTGAAGGGCTAGACGCTTCGGACAAGAGAGAAACCTACCCTAATTTTTTATGCTCCTTCGATTAGTTACTTCTGTTTTTATGCAAATCCTTTTTATAAAAAACTTTTATTAGAAAATAGAGAGAAATTGTTGAAAAATGGGGGCTAAAAAGGTGCCGGGGCGGGTGCGGCATGAATCGGCTATTTCTGAAGGGCTAGACGCTTCGCATAAAAGAGAAACCTACCCTAATTTTTTATGCTCTTTCCAATGGTGACTTCTGCTTTTATGCAAATCCTTTTTATGCGAAAATTTTATTAGAAAATGAGTTGAAAAAGAGAAAATTGGTGAAAAATGGAGGTTAAAACGGGTACCGGGTGCGGCATGAATCGGCTAGAAAATTTTTTAAAATTTGTTTAATAAGTGACCCTATAGGGGTAATTTTATGCGGGGAATCGATTGCGCTCATTCCCGAACCTTGAAAATGCTTCCTTGACCCTGATTCAGGGAAGGTGGTGGGTGCATTGAAGCGAAAATCAAACATTTTCGCATTTTTATGAGAAAACCATCGATTCTTATGTTTTTCTAGGCGGGGAATCAATTGCGCGCACTCCCGAACCCTGAAAACACCTCCTTGACCCTGATTCAAGGAAAAAACCAAAAAATTGCACTTTTAATTGTGCGATTTTTTGGATTAAAGGGGGGGGGGGTACAGATCTAGGCTTATTCTCGAAAAAAAATTTCAAATTTTTAAAAAATGGCCTTTATGGGGTAATTTTATGCGAGAAATCGATTCCGCGCATTCCTGAAGCATGAAAACGCTTCCTTGACCCTGGTTCAGGAAATAGAGTGGGTGTATTGAAGCACAAATCAAAAATTTTCGGGTTTTTATGAGAAAACCGTCTATTCTTAGGTTTTTCTAGGCGGGGAATCGATTGCGCACATTCTCGAAGCATGAAAACGCTTCTTTGACCATTTTTCAGGGATTATAAATCTTCCTTTAACGATTTAAAAAAAATTTTTACCCTCCCCCCCCTGGTGGGTAAAATCATGGCCACTCCTCCGAAAACTTTCTGAAACATGGTTGATTTAAATTACTGTTTTGTCTAAAGTTTGCCGCTTAAGAAATGCATTTTGATTTATTTGTTTAAAATTGTGCCCATATATTGAAATTATCTATAACATCGTTGAATACTTATTACTCATGCTCAACAATAAACTGAAGGGCGTTTTAAGATTGGCATATGAAATTTTATTTCCATTTTATTAACATTGGTCTCAAATACCTTGCATATCTATGACGCATATGCATAAGCGATAAAAAGTTTTAACAATAGTGGACCAAAGGATAGGGAAAACCATTTTCGTTTAGGTCAATTGCGAAACAAGCAGAAATGTAGGCATATTTAAATTTGTAGATAGGTTGTTAATTCTTTAGAAAAAACGACTCTATGAAGAAATGATATTTCCTCAGATAATAAAAATAAATCGTAAAATTTGCCGCCTTTAGCAGGAACAAATAGACATAATATATCACTAAACAAATAGTTGGTCACACCACTTATAAACTTTAAAAAGGCGATTTTTATTTTTAATCATTATTAAATTTATCAGATAAAAAATTAATTAAGGCAATAATAGAATTAAAGGAGGTCAAAATTAGGACCCTTTCTCCAAAAAATTTTTTTTGAAAAATCTTCTAGGGGTAAAAATAGGGTGAAAAATTGATTGCGCACATCCCCGTCGCGTGAAAATGCTTCCTTCACCTTGTTTTCGATAAAAATAGCATTATTGGAATCATACATTAACAAGGAGGGGGTATCGGCCATTTTTGCGTTATGGGTCATAAAATTTTTTTCGTTATGATTGTGAGACCAAAAGATTTTTGCGTTATGGATCCCAAAAAAATTTTTGTATTTGGCGTTATGGGTCCCAAAAAAGCCACCGTTTACCATAACGCATAATTTTCGGAGTTTTGCACTGCAAACTTTTGGTCGATCATAAAGCAAAATTTTTAGGCGCTTCTCGCCAAAAGATTTTGCGTTATAGTCGACCCCCTTGCGTGATGTATAGGGGGTATCATACCCCCTTGTTAATGTATGATTGGAATTATGCAAATTTTAAGCAAACGTGAAATAGTGCTATTTTCGCAAAAACAAGGTGGAGAAAGCATTTTCACGCGACGGGGATGTGCGAAATCGATTTTTCACCCTATTTTTATCCCTAAAGGTCATTTTTCAAAAAAAAATTTTTGGAGAAAGGGCCCTAATTTTCACTCCCCTTTAAGATATAATGCAAACTTGAAGAACGCTATCAACAACAGGCCCCAGAGTATCTTGACTAAAGGAGTTACTCTCTATACATACATACGAAGTAAAAACTTTATGAGATATGAAAATGTATCATCAATTAATCAAGCTATCATAAATAAGAAAAATACAAAATTTTGTATAAAAATTGCAATTGCAACTTTTAAAGTTTTTTTCAACCTTTTATTTTGATGCATATTTGCTTGTAGCTTCATTTATTTGACAATTTTACAATATTAATATGAAAAACTAGCCCGACGCACACTTCTCGCACCGATATTATGCCGATTTTACAAACGTCGAAGTTATAGACGTCACTGACATCGGTGTAACATACGATTACGATGCAAACGGTACCCTTGAGCATTTTTTGGAAAAAGAATTTTTGACCCCTTTCGGGTGATACTCCCCATCTTTAAGTTCACCCCTTATATCAAAATTGAAAATTAGCAACGCCATCGTGTTCCCCATAGTCTAAAATCCCGAGTAGAAAAAATTAGTCGATTTGGAACCATTGTTGAAATTCGCATATTTTCAATTTTTAGGGGGTAACCCCCTAATTTTTTAATTTTTACAAAAATTTTTGTTCAAAAATAATATCGCCATCGTGTTCTCCATGTCGAACCCCCCCCCCCGAGTACAAAAAATCAGCCGATTTGGAGAACTTTTTGAAAAATTTTTCCTCTTGGTTCCCCAAGGGGTAAAAAATGAAAAAATTTTTGTCTCCGATTCCTTTTTTTGGTTTTCTGCACACCTCCCCCTACCTACTACTTGTTAAAAAAGACCGCATATCAATCCGATTTACCGTTCCCGAGATCTTGCGATAATGAGTGGACGTACGGGCATAGAAACCGGTTTTTTATAAAAATATTTATAAAAAAGTTACGGCACTTTTTCGAAAAAATCAAAAGTCGAATTATCGGGAAAAATAGAAGCCGCGTGTGTACCACAACGAGAACATGTGGAAAAGATGCACTAAGGCCCATGACCTAACCTAAAAAAGACCGCATCAAAAAATTCGTCGATTTCGCCGAGATATGAATTTTTTACATTTTTCACAGACCCTAGCCGTGTTTTGAGGGTTAATATTATAAGTCAGAAGGGTATTTTCAGCCAGAAGGGTTCTTCATCATTTTCCATAGCACACATAAAATCAGGATAAAAACTTAATAAAAGTAAAAAAATAAATTTTATAAAACTCATGGGTCATACAATTGTCTCTAAAAGATGGATTTTTTTGTTCAGTAAATATTAATGGTAGATTGATATTCTTGGATATTTTTTTACGAAATCTTATTTCTGGCACTATTCTGCTCGGTAATTTATGCATATGGAGCTAATAAATTCAATGAAAGGTCACTTGTGGGTAAACAAGAAAATTGATCCTAGTTTGTAGGCTATGGATTTTTGTATGTGGTAAATAATTAGGTTCGGTCAAGAGATGTATAGGATAGGTTATTATTTGGGGAAGATCATTAGACGATATATGGTTTTATGAAATTTTCACGCTGTTCTTACTAGCCTCTTACATATGTATATAGGGCATTTCTCTGAGAAGAAGAAAAAGTAAACACCCATGGTGAAGTGGCAAGCTTCCCACTTTGCACTCAAATGGTCTAGGGTTCAGGGGCAGTGGCGTAGCTAAAGGGGGGGGATCATACCCTAAAGGACCCCCCCCCTAAAATTTCGACTTTGTGCTAGGTGGATTCAGAAAAAATTTTGGTACCAAAAATTTTGACGACTTTCGACGACCAAAAAAAGGTCTAAAAAAAGGCTAACGGCGCGCTTTGCGTGCCTTTAGTACTGCTAGCTACCCTCTCCGCGAGCTGCCCCCAAAACCGCTTGCGATGCTAGGTACCCCCCCCTCTAAATTTAGGGGTGGGGGGTTAAGTGGGCCTTTAGGGTATGGGGGGTCCAATGGGGATTTACACCCGCACTGGGAAAAAGTTGCCATTTTTGTTGATATTCAGAAAGTTCATGAAAAATGGAGCGTTTTTTGTTTTTACATGTTCTGAATCGTTGTAGTTTTCGAGATAATTGCATGTGAATTTTGAAAAAAATTCAAAAAAGTTTGTGTATTACAACGAAAACATGTACATAAATTCAAAATTTCAAACGCAATTATCTCGAAAACTACAACGATTCAGAACATGCCGTAAAAACAAAAAATNAATGCTCTAAACATTAAACTCCGCTACAAACTCATTTTCTATAATTTTGTCTCCAAATTTTCTTTGACCCAAATTTTCTCTTCTCTCACAACGAATGCTTTCCTTAACGAGCTATTTACCAATTATGTCAAGTTACTTGTGGCCAATGACCATTATTGAATTGTTGTGTGAGGTGCACAAAACTCCTCGCGCTACTGCTGTTGAGACCTTTGATGGAATAAGGAAGAGCCGCGAGTTTGGTAAGCCCTGGTATTTGTGGTCAAACTTTGTGACATATCTAACTCGAAGAAGCGAGAGAAGAGAAAGGTGAGAGTGAATATGGAGCAGTTCTTAATTCCATCCGACTTGCACAATATTTTCGCACTCACTTCTTTCTCGATGACCGATGAAATTGGCTTTGTTGGAGGTTATTATGTGTCCATTTTCATTGGAGATAATGGGTGTCCATGAGTTTGTTAGTTTTTCGATAACATTTTTTGGCAAAAAGGGAGCTACAATGGGGGAGGGGGCAACCCACATGAAAAATTTTTTGAAAATTTTTTTCTGGAATTTTTTAGAAATGACATCTCTATGGGTAAAAAAAGCGGGAAATTCGAATTTGACAGTTTCGAAGCGAAAAACGTTTCCCTGATTCAGGGAAGACCTATGTATTGAAGCGAAAAGTGCATGACTTTGATTGAATTGTCGTGTGAGGTAGCACAAAACTCCTCACGTTACTGCTTTCTAGAAATGACATCTCTATGGGTAAAAAAAGCGGAGAATTCGAATTTGACTATTTCGAAGCGAAAAAACGCTTCCCTGATTCAAGGAAGGCGTATTGTGCATTGAAGCGAAAAATCCCATTTTTACGACTTTTCGCTTTAATACATAGGTCTTCCCTGAATCAGGGAAGCGTTTTTTCGCTTCGAAATGTAAAATTCAGATTCCCCGCATTTTTTATCCCTAGAGGTGTCATTTCTAGGAAATTCCAGAAAAACTTTTTCACGTAGGTGGCCATCCTCCTATTGTGTAATAGCTCCAAAAATGAAGCATATTCGAAAAAAAGATTAATGTCATGAGACTCAGCTCAACGAGACGATTAAAACTAGTATCATATTGTGCACAGAGGCGACAGAATTTCATGGCCGAGTGGTTAGTGTGATAGGATTTAGTTTATAGGTCGAAGGTTCGATCCCGGCTCGAAATTAAAGTTTTCCTATTTATATGAAATTTTTGGCATATTCCTATTTTTGGTCGTAGATCATTATCCTGTTACTATTTTTTCATATATAGCCGATTGGATATGTAGGGCGCTGGTTCAATCCCTGCCAGCGACCACAAGTTTTTGCCAAAATCAGGTTTAAAACTTGTTCAAATTCAAATTTTCTTGTTATTAACACGAAAACCCTGAAGACCAAGTTAACACTTATTTTCTTAAAATTCAAAAATTCTTGTTATTAAGCGACCTATAAACTGTAAATCTGTGACTTTAGCCACTCGGCCATGGGTCAAACCCCCAAACTCCCATGATATGGTACTCGTTTTGAAGCGCTCGGCGAGCTGAGTCAATTGACGATATGTTTTTTTTTACCCTTGTTTCGTTTTTTGGTACCCCGTGCCATGGTAGTAGAGAGTTAGTAATAGACTTGTTACACTTTTATTCACCGAGTGTCCAGTTTTCCTCAGCATTTTGACTTTGTTTGTTGCTGACCATCCATAACTCAAATTCCTTCAACATGGATGTGTGAGGATTTGCAAAGTCCTTGATCGAGTACTTTCCAAAAACTCAACAAGGCCCAATCGCTCGTTTGTCGAAAACCTGCTTCGCACTTTTCTCGTCTCATTCTCCTCCAAGGTCACATATACCTTTTTTGTTTAGAAAATTTTCACACGCGATATCAATTATCTTCTCGTTTTCGGATTCGATTACAATATATAATTTTTGAAGACGAGAAAGAAAGTCTTAATCGATGTCAAATTGCGTTTTTTGTGCGATTGACTCTCTTCGAATTTCCGCGATTCGAAAATTTTTCAAAATTAAGCTCTTTTTCATTAAACAAAATCCCCACAATACGAAGGCTGTATTTGCATTCTGGCTTAGAACACGAATTACAATTCGTCGTTGGGCTCAAATTTTGGACAGGTCATTTCTGTATACTTTTTCTTTTCCGTGTGTACGAGTATAAATAATTTTGAAAATAATCTTTAAACTTGATTTTCAGGGTTTCGTGTTAATAACAAGAAAATTTAAATTTTAAGAAAGTAGGTGTCAACTTGGCAATTTGTAAAAGTATGACTGCGCCGAACGGGGCACCAAACGGGGCGCCGAACACGCCAAACAGGTCCCAATTAGGCCTAAGCCTACGCCTAGGCTTAAGCCTAAGGCCTAAGCCTAGGCTTAGGCCTAAGCTTAGGCTTAGACTTAGGCCTAGGCTTAGTCATAGGCCTAAGCATAATTGGGACCCGTTTGGCGTGTTTGGAGCCCCGTTCGGCGCAGTCGTACTTTTACAAATTGCCGTCAACTTGATCTTCAGGTTTTTCGTGTTATTAACAAAAAAAATTTGAATTTTAAGAAAATAAGTAGTAAAACATGATTTTCAGGGTTTTCGTGTTAACAACAAAAAGTAGTAGGATTGCGAAAAAAAAGTACGACTGCGCCGAACACGCCGAACGAGGCGCCGAACACGCCAAACGGGTCCCAATTAGGGCTAAGCCTAGGCCTAAGCCCAAGCTTAAGCCATAGCCAAGCTTAAGCCTAAGCCCAAGATTAAGCCTAAGCCCAAACTCAAGCCTAAGCCCAAGCTTAAGCCCAAGCCCAAGCTTAAGCCTAAGCCTAAGCCTAAGTCCAAGCCTAAGCCTAAGCCTAAGCCTAAGCCTAGGCTTAGGCCTAGGCCTAGGCTTAGGCATAGGCATAAGCCTAATTGGGACCCGTTTGGCGTGTTTGGATCCCCGTTTGGCGTGTTCGCAGCCCCGTTCGGTGCAGTCGTACTTTTACAAAAGCCCATGATTAGTGTCGTTTAAAGATTTTCAAGGGTGCTGAACACTATGGAAACATTTATCAAATATGAAAATGCGACTATCAAAAAATTTGAAAATTGACACTATAGCGAAAACCCTGAAAATCAGGAAAAATATTAAAAATTTATCTTTTTTCAAAAACAAAAATTTTATAAACATTCTCTCTTTTTTCCTTCCCTTCAATTGCCATTCTATCAGATCTAATTTTCCGAAATTTTCTTCAACTTTTCTCATCAAGCGCAAATTAATATTTTCAATTTTTCATTCGTTTAATAATGAAAAACAAAAAAAACGCCTCTCTCCTCCAAGAATCGCCGAATATCCTTCGGCGAAGTTCAATCAACGACCAAAAAATTCACATTCTCTCTTTCGAACTTTAATGTCTCATCTTGGTTGTTTGTGGCGTTGAGTGACTCATTGACCTGTTGCAGTTTTGTTCATGTCTGACGTTGGACGAATGAAAGGGGATTCGAGTTTTAGGTGTGTATGTGTGTATGATATTTTCTTATTGTTATGGTGCAAAATTCGCATATATCCCTCCAGATATGGATGGATAGTTAGTTAGGTTGAAAGTGGAGGAGAGGTTTTTTAGACACTTTTCGGGATTATCGAATTTCTATCCGAGCTCGTGAAAGAGATATAGTTTTTGTATGTGCGGATTTTGGGATTTGGATTTTTAAGATTTAGTCTGTTAAATTTTTTTCAGAATTTTTAAAAAGTGGTGAGAAAATTTTTTCACAAAAATATTTTTGCAGCACCAATTTTCCAACTTTTTAACACAGAAACGTTTTTACATTTTAAAAATGTCCGCATCGTGTTCAGGACCTTTAAAAAGCTCTAAACGACACCCATCATGCCATATTTTTGAAATTATTCAAATTGACCCTGATTTTCAAAGTTTTCGTTGTAGTGTCAGGAGCAAAATTCAAAATCTCAAAAATATGGTTGATGGATGTCGTTCAGTGTTTTTCGACTATGCTGAACATGATGGAAAAGTCTGAAAAAAAACATTTCTGCCAAAAAATCGAAATTTAACTATATATTTGGTTCTGAAATTACAGCGAAAACCCTGAAAATCAAGGTCAAAATTCAAATTTTCAAAATATGGCATTTTTGACCATGTTGAATATGATGTGTGTCGTTTAAGGTTCTCAACCATGCTGATGGATACATTTTTGAAGTCTTAAAATCTATCTGTTTAAAGTTCAACATTTGACTTTTTAAATCCTAATTTTTGGCAGATAAGTTTTCAGGCGATGCTCCCATCGTGTTCAGCATGGTTGAGAACCTTAAACGACACTCATATATTTTTGAAACTTTTAAATTTTGGTTCTGAAATTACAGCGAAAGCCTTGAAAATCGGGATCAAAATTCAAATTTTCAACATATGGCATTATAGAGTTGTCCGACAATGCTGGACATAATAGAAACGTGTTTAACATCCAAAAAATTACCTATCAAAACCATTTTTGCAAAAATAAAAAAGTCTGCAAAACCACACCCTATTTTCCCATCAAATTACCTCCAATTGTTTCTAAAACGTTTCATGAAACATGAACCTATTTAAGGCAAAACTTCTAATTCCCACTAGTAGTCCATTTTTTGTTTAGTAATTTTGGACAAGGTCGAACGTTTCAATGAAAAACTGTCCTTAGTGCAACCACCAATTCTTTTTTTATAAATGTCAACCTGCCAAATTGGATTAGTTCGATTTGACTCATCGGGTCTTACAGGTCGATTAGATTATAAAGAGGAAGAGGAAGGGTAGATCTTATCGGAGGGGATAAAAAATGATGCGATTTTTCGGGAATTGGTGATGAGATGAGAAATGGGTTCTTATTATGAGTAGTAAAAACTATGTAAACTTTGTTTAAAAAAAATTTGTTCCGCATGGCCGAGTGGCTAGGACGCTGCCCATTCATAAATATTGGTGTGAGTTCGAGGATGATTTTTGGTATACTGAAGGGGTCTTCTATCCGCGGAATACCACTTATTAAATGTTGCAAAAACAATTTGATGGGGATTGAACCAGCGACCTATGATGTAGAAAATTTTTTCTCCAAAAATTAATTTTAAGCAAAAATTTTTCATGAACTTTTAAGGATGGTTTGTTTTTACAACTTTTTATGATTCACTAAAATGCAAATTTTATGACCCCGATGGGGGATGAACCTGAACCGATTTTGAATAACCAGTATCCTAGCCACTAGGCCATGCGCATTCTTTTTTAATTTAGCCTTAAAATAGAGTTTAGATATCTTATTTTTACCCTGATTTTCAGGATTTTCGTGCCAATAATCTAAATTTAATGTTTTAATGTTATCGACACGAAAACCCTGAAAATTTAAATTCAGGCTAAAATTAAAACTAGATTTAAATCATTTTTCCGCTAATTTTTTAGCAAAGTTTTCCACAATCCCAAAATCGCCAAATCTCATCTTGACCACTTTTTCGAACTGCCTCTTTTATCCCACCCCAGTCTCAAGAACTCCGACTCGTTTCTTAAGTGCGAAAGTCATATTCATTCTTATCTTAATATCCACTCTAATTTATGAAGTGTCAAGTATGTTTATGGTTGTATGACTCTTTTATGCCTCGTCAAAGAGATTTAAATAGTTTAAAAATTTTAATTTATGAGGAAGATATTCGTTTTTAATTATGATCATGATTTAAAAAATTGACATTATAGCGAAAACCCTGAAAATCAAGTTAAAGTTTAAATTTTAAGAATATTGGTTGGTGGTTGTCGTTTCGAGGTTTTCGACTATGCTGAAAATGATGGAAACATGTTTGAAATCAGAAAACCTTTTCTGCCAGAAATTCGAAACAAAAATAAAATTACCCCTATAGGGTCTATTTTTAGAAAAATAAATTTCCGGATTCAAAAAAGCACACTTTTTGCGCCAACCTATAAAAAATTTCCTATCAAAATTACAAAAATTTAGGATTTTGCACAATTTTTTTGTATCCACGTTTAAAATTTGAATTTTGATCCTGATTTTCAGGGATTTCTTGTCAATAACACAAATTTTGAATTTCTTATTCTGATTTTCGTGGTTTCTTGTCAATAACTGAAAATTGTTGGTCTTGATTCTGAAAAATGTTGACCTTGATTTTCAGGGTTTTCTTGTCAGTAACACTAAATTTGAATTTTGACCCTGATTTTCAGGGTTTTCTTGTCAATAACAAGAAATTTGAATTCTTTTTTGAATTTAGGCTTAAAAATTCAGCGTTTTGACATAAAAAATGATTTCGTGTACATTTCCGATAAATCTACCTTTTCTAAATTACGCCATTTGGCGGTTTCTTTTTCCAAGTCATTAATTGCCCACTCGCCCAAACCACTATCAAGCTCCATAAATCGCCTCCCTAAGGAGAATCCCCCCTTTCTTCCTGTTCTTTTGAGATCTTTTAATGGCCTTGACAGCCGTCGACGGCAAGCAGCACGCCGTCGGGCAGGTAGATACGACAGGACAAAAAACTCGAGCGTGCGGCCTATGTTCCTCTTTTTTATGGTGACTATTTTCCGACACAAGACATCTTCCATTCACAACCTTCATTGTGTTAGGCAACTGCAAGAAATTTTTTCAATTGAGTAATTGTTTTGAAAAATGCATATTTTTGTCTTATTGTATGACCTTGAGTTTGAATTTTGTTTCGAAATTTGCATAAAAATTGCTTCAAGGATAAACTTTCGTTTCAATAGACCGACGTACTTTTGTTTGTTTTGTCATTTTCTTTTTTTGCTTATCCATAACATTTGTTTTCTTAAATTTTTGATCGAAAATATCTTCGTTTTCTTAAATTTCAGCCAAATTTTTTTCCTGACTAGGTTCAAATTTCACCTATTGGGTGAAAGGATCGTTTTCGCGTTTGAAATTTGCTTTTTCTTGATCTTTTTGCAGAAAATTTGGAGCTACTACACAATAGGGGGGCAACCAAGTGAAAATTTTTTCAAAAAATTTTTCTGAAAATGACCCCTCTAGGGGTAAAAACATGCGGGAAATCCGAATTTGACATTTTCTAGGCGAAAAACGCTTCCCTGATTCAGGGAAGGCGTATTGTGTATTGAAGCGAAAAGTCGCAAAAATGTGTTCCCATCGTGAAAAAATGTTCTAATATCATTAAAAGCCTCTAAACAATCCCATGCCATAGTTTTGAAAATTTGAATTTTGAACCTGATATTACCACGAAAACCCTGAAAATGGCAATTTTGCTATTTTTGGGCTGTTTTTTCAAGTTTAAAAAAAATTTTCACCAAAATAACCCTATAGGGATTTTTTCTATGCAAGAAATCGATTGCGCGCATTGCCAATCTTTGAAAACGTTTCCCTGAACATGTATTAGCATATTTTCGCTTCAATATAAATACACTTCTTCCCTGAATCAGGGTCAGGAAAACGTTTCCAAGATCCGGCAATGCACACGATCGATTTCTAACAAGGAGAAAACCTCTCTAGGCAGGGATATCAAACAATAGTTTTGAAATTTTAAATTCTGACCCTGATTTTCAGGGTTTTCGTTTTAATGTCCGGGTTAAAATCACCATATAATTTAAAAATCAGAGCAAAAATCTTAGTGTTGTTTTGTTGTAATTTTTGATCTTTTAAATCATGATTTTTAAGCTTTAATGTCTTAAAAAAACTAGTGTAAAGCTAGAGTTTTATTTTTTAAATGAATAGCGAATTCTTATTGTTTTTATGATTCTTACCCCTATTTATTGTTTTTTTTATAGCGTTTGTTGCTAAACATAAACTTAGGCCTTGAGCTCTTCGACGAGTTGGATGAATCATACATATTATTGGGATCTTATCACTACTGCCAGCCCCAACCGAACATTTGCCACAGGGCTATAAATCAAGTCAGCAGGTGTTTAACAAACAAATGGTGCTGTCGAAAAATTTTTTGATATAAAGTGTGTATAAAAAGATGTTTTCTCGAGTTTCTTCTTCTTCATCACTAGTCCTTGATTAACCATTTCTCACGGAAATTATTTACTGGTCTAAAATTGTTAGTCCACTTTGAAAGGCTTCTAATTATTTCGCGCTGGCTCGAAATTCTTCATCTTGATTGCTTTTAACTCTATACTAAGGTCATTTTATTTTAGTCAGCTCCTCAAATTTCTGTGTAATTTGAAAAAGTGGCAAAAATATACGAAGCTTAGATTTAAGCCTAAACTTAAACTTAAGCCTAAGCTTAGGCTTACGCTTACAAGGGACATGCAAGTGACGCTTGTTTCTTCAAAAAATCCTATATATTCTGAAAGAGCATATCTGATAACCCTTTTACAAACAACAAAATTAGCTATCAAGTATGCTCTTTCAGAATTTATAGGACTTTTTGAAACATTCAAGTGTCACTTCGTGCATGTTCCTTGTTAGGCTTATAACTTTTTTTTAAAAATTTTTCCCATGAGCTAAATGATTTTCGCTCTTTTCGACATAAGCCTAATGAAAATGTTTGTTCTCTTAGGAACTCTTAAAATTGAAATTTGATCTTTTTGGACAACTTTAAGTATTTAAAAAAAATTTGGAATGCGATTTTGCATGTGAATTGTCAAAATTTGAGCTAGGTGAATGTTTGGAATGTTATGTCGGGAAATTGTTAAAAGGGTCAAATGTGATTTTTGACCTAGCTGTAAAAAAATATGGTCAGGTGAGTCTAAGATGAGTCAAATTTTTTGTTATTAGAATGCAAAGAAATTCCGGTGCTACCTGTTTTTAAATAAATGACAAGTTAGTTAACACTTGAAAAAAAGTATCGCAAACGCGCTTATTCATAGCTAAGTGGGTAATGAGTTGATTTTTTTAAAATCGAAGATCCCAGGTTCGAATTTGGGCTTGTACCAAAAGTTTTGCATTTTTGTGTAATTTTTTGTATATACCTAATTTTGATGCTAGATCATTTTTGCAATTTTTGACATATATAGCGCTGGTGATGGACCGTACGAGTTAGGCTTAAGCTTAAGCTTAGGCTTAGGCCTAAGCTTAGTATTAGGCTTAAGCTTAGACATAGGCTTAGTCTTAGGCTTAAGCTTAGTCTTAGGCTTAAGCTTAGTCTTAGGCTTAGGCCTAAGCTTAGGCTTAGGCTTAAGCTTAGGCTTAGTCTTAGGCTTAGGCTTAAGCTTAAGCTTAGGCTTAAACTTAGGCCTAAGCTTAGGCTTAGGCTTAAGCTTAGGCTTAGTCTTAGGCCTAAGCTTAAGCTTAGGCTTAGGCTTAGGCTTAAGCTTAGGCTTAAGCTTAGGCTTAGGCTTAAACTTAGGTTTAAGCTTAAGCTTTTTCCAAGGTTCATCTGTACTTTTTTATAGAATCAACTCGATGGAACAACAAAACTTGTTCCTATAGCGCTGGTTCAAATCCTGTTGGCGAACAAAATTTTTTTCCTTTTGTAATAAATCAATGTGTAAATCGTAAATCCTCCTTACGTAATTTTTGTGTAATTATCTTGTCGTTATTTTTTTGTACCACTAATTCCTTCTTCTGTTTTCATTCAAAGTTTTTGAAACAAAACTCGTTTCCATCTTTTTCTTCTTCTTCCCATCCAAAAATCAAACAGAGTATCATTTTCGCTCGTCTTTTTATGCCTTTTACGTTCGAAGGAGTGCCTCTTCAGATCGGCGCTAACGATTCCGATTTCGTCTCTCAATCGAACGGACTTTTGAGGCTGTTGCTGCTGTTACCGTTGGTGACCATCGTGCGAGCCTTTTGCGTGTACACGCGTGTTTCTTATGTTTCAAATGTGGGAATGACCAATATTGACTTTTTTGAAAGAAGGATCTTATTTTTGTGACAAATTTTAGTGCAAAAATATGTTTTTGTTTATGTTTATTTGGTTTATTTGCTTCCGTATTGCGAAAAAGAGTTGGGTTTGATCAACAAATTGATTGCACTGGCCAAAAATTGTGAAAAACAAGAAATATTTATTTACATGCAATTTTTCACCATTTTTGCAAGAAAAAAATCGATTTTTTTTGGCAAAAAGCCTTTTTCACACCTCGTTATAGTCTGTTTTAACTGGATGAGAGAAAAAAGTTTTGACCAAATGGCGCAGTCGGTAGCGATGTGATCTATTGAAATAAGATGTAGGTTCGATCTACGAAGGTCGAAATCTTTACATTTAGCGATTCAAAACAAGTTGTTAAAAGTTTAGGCTTACGTTTAAGCTTAGGCTTAAGTTTAGGCTTAGGCTTAAGCTTAAACCCATGATATGGTACTTGTTTTGAAGCGCTCGGCAAGCTGAGTCAATTGGCGAAACTTTATAAAATTTTGACCCTTGCCACCCCCTTTTCGGAATTTTGTTAGAGTATAGTGTTCTTTGAAAAATTTTAAAAAATATTCTATTTTTGAAAAAGTAGCATATTTTTAAAAATTGTCAAAAATATTTGCATATGGATAGTGTCCACTTGTACATAAATATGTTTTTATCAAAAAATACATAAATAATTTGTTGTTCATTTGATCTTTTCCTCTATAAATACCCTATGTTTATGACTCATTTGGACCGATTTTTATGCCTTTCAACTTTTTTTACTCTGTCACAAAGTAATTTATTATTACCTAATTTTCGGATCTTCGGATTAAAATTCGCGTGACACAACCTCACAGAGAGAGAGAGCGTTTTTAACGTAGATTATTATCCGTGATTTAGCCTATTTTTTACTTCCCTTTGATGATTTTCATGACGCATTTTTGTGCTCTTAAACTGTATGAGTATAGAAAATTTTTGAGTTTTTGGATTTATCGACAGAAAAGTTTTCACATTTTAAAAATATTACGACCGCGTTCGGCACCCTCGAAATGCTATAAACGACAACCATCATAACATATTTTTGAAAATTTTGAATTTTGTACCAAACACTATAGCGAAAACCCTGAAAATCAGGATAAAATTTAAATTTTAAAAATATGACATGTTAGATGTCGTTTAAAGGCTTTTGAGGGTACTGAATACAATGGTCACATCTTCAAAGTGCGAAAAATTTCTATCAAAAATTTCAAAAATTGACATTATTAAAATTGACGAAATTCCAAATTTATACAGAAATTTTTTCACACCTCAAAAATATCGCCATCTTGCTAAGCATGGTCAAAAAGCTCTAAACAATCCCATTATGACATATTTTTGAAATTTTGAATTTCGCTCTGACACTACAACGAAAACCATGAAAATTGACCCTGATTTTAAGGATTTTCGCGTCAGTTTCACAAAATTTAAATTTTTTATCAAATCAATTTTAGACAAAAATACTAATTAATCAATTTCCTATATTTGTGCGGAATTTTCCGCTTATTTCCGACTCGAATATTTCCTAAACATGGAATTTATGAAGCTATCTAGGATAGCATCTATATTAGCTATATTAATCGCTATAACTTATGCTCAAACCCCATCAGTTGCACCTCCGGGTGCGCCAGGTGCAGTAAAAGTTATAACTCCAGATACGCCGGTGGAAGCTATTCCAGAGGGTGGTGTGCCTTCGACAACAGTTGAAATTCCGGCCAGTTTTCCGGGCTTGCCGAGTTTTACTACGACGAAAGCACCGGAGAAGCATTAGTAAGTTTTTAGATCTTTTATGCAGGGTGGGCCAAAAAGTGGTTTTTTTACGGGAATTAATTTTGCTAAAAATGAGCCCTCTAAGGGTAAATTTATGTGGAGAATCGATTGCGTACATTTCCGAGTTATGAAACGCTTTCCTGAATCTGATTCAAGAAAAATAGGTTTTGAAGCGAAAATAGTTATAGTTATTTGTGAAAATTGTCATTTTCTGTATCAGGGAATCGTTTATAATCTTCGAAAACATGTGCAATCGATTTCTCACATAAAATTACCCAGGAAAGAGTGATTTCCAGATTTAAAAAAATGTGAAAAACAAAAATAACCATTTTCGCTTAAAACCATTTTTTCCCTGAATCAGGGTCAGAGAAGCGTTTTCAGGCTTCGCAATGCGCACAATCGATTTTCCTCATAAAATTACCCTAGAGGGTAAAAAACCAGGAGTGTGTATTAAAGCGAAAATCGCCTGAATTTTTTTTGAATCAGGATTAGGGAGGTTTATTTATTGCCATTTTTTAGTGCGGGTACCTATATGGTTGTGGCACCCAAAGTGGTCCGACCAGGACTACCCTATGCAGTTTCTGTGAACATTCTCAAGAGTCAAGAATCTGATCATATAGTACGAGTCGAAATCAGAACGAGTCAAAATGAAACTGTTGGTGCCAAAGTGGTCAACAATATCAAAACTGGTAAGATATTAGTATATACCATCGACATGGACCACCTTTCCTGTGCTGTCCAGAAAGGCCCAATTTTGGGTGAATTTCCATGTCTGTGGTTGCTTGACCAAGGCTTATCTGTGGCCTCGCTTAGAAGAAGTCCCATTACCCGTATACCTCTCTCTAAACCTCTTGGTCCCCTCTCCCCCACATACCGAAAAATGGCCTTTTTTACCCAAAAAACGCATTTTTGGAAGAAAAAAAAGAATAAAAATGATATTTTTGGACAAAAAAGATGCATATTGCCCGCAAAATTTGCGGACGAAACTCATTTCGGCCTGCGGGTTGCGGGCGATCCCGCTTCCGAAATTTGGGGAGGGGGATTTGTACACGTGCGTATTGCATTGTTGAGTAGTATCCAAGCCTAATATTCCAACTTGAACGTTATGTGTTGTCACTAATTCTGTTATAGTTGATTTCATCCAACGTGTTTCACTTCTTTATCACTCCAAGTTATGCTTTACAATCAGGAGTCTCCTAGCAAAATATACAACAATCTGCGAACTGTCCTCTTTTCTCATCTATGTCATTTCACAGCATATCTTTGTTGAAAAATCTTGATTTACATTCTTTAGTAGTGAATTTAATTGAAATTCCAATTTGTACTTGACTCCTTTCTACTATTGGGCCAACTCTGATTTAAGCGAACATGTACCTCCATTATTATCAGATCACGAATATTCGACCCAATTGCGCCATTTGGACATAAAAGCATCGCAACTTTTTGCAGACTTTCACGCGCTGTAGCATTTTTAGTGGCAAAAATAGCTATTTTTGACGATTTGTGCCTTCCCACATCTCCTACCCCATGCCTATACTTCCCCCTCGAAAAACTGCCCTGACATCAAACTTTTTTAGGTGTCCCTCAAACCATAACAATCGACAACCTATCCCCCGAAAGCCTACTTCCTGGCCAAGAATATAAAGTATATGTGAGAGCCGAAACGATTGGATCACAAGTGATTTTCGAAAACGAACAATCGGTTCAGTTCAACTCAAAAAGTCTATCGATTTTTGTACAAACCGATAAGGCTATCTACAAACCTGGCTCGACTGGTAAACACATATAATTCAAAAAATTTTATAATTTTTTCAAATTTTTAGTAAACTACCGAGTAATTGTCGTGAATCCAGATTTGACACCCTACACGGATGTGATCACGGTGAAGATTCAAGACCCAAATCAGAATATTATTACACAGTTGGTTGATCGAGGTTTAACTAAAGGTAAGGCATCAGCCTGGTTTTTTGTACGTGGCCAAAAATTTGACCCGATTAGGAATGCGATTTTGACTAGTTTCTAAGTAATTACTTATTTTTGGTGCTTCAAAAACGTTAAAAAATATTTCTAAGAACTTAATTTTTCGTAAGCCTAATCATAAGCATAAGTCTAAGCCTAAGCCTAAACCTAAACCTAAGCCTAAATCTAAGCCTAAGCCTACGCATAAGCCTAAACCTAAGCCTAAGCCTAAATCTAAGTCTAAGTCTAAGCCTAAGCCTTTTTACTCTTACAGATCATCTGTAGTCGAATAAATAATCAATTTTGATGAGTTCGAAGTTTTTTAAGCTTTTTTCTGGGTCGACGCACTCTTGCGCCAAAAACGTACATTTCAATTTATTTTAGGTGTTTTCACCGGCCTCTTGGAGCTCTCAACTGAACCACCACTAGGAGATTGGCAAATCAACGTCGAGACTCCATCCGGCATCAAATACCAAAAATCTTTTACCGTCGACAAATATGTTCTACCCAAATTTGAAGTCAACATCAAGACACCCAGTTTTATCACCATAAATGATGATTTGTCGGTGCTTATTGATGCCAAATATACTTATGGCAAAGGTAAAAAATGAATTTTTGGGGCGAAAAATGGCGTTTTTGGCCAAAAACTGATTAAAAATGACTTTTTTGTCTTAATTTTTTGAACAAAAATCGAATTTTTTGTGCCAAAATAGCTATTTTTTTACGCTTTTTGGTGATAAAATATCATTTTTATTGAAAAAATAGACATTTTTTCGAGATTAGAAAGAAACATCTTAGTCTCCCAAGATGATAATGCTCAATTTTTCCATGATCATTAGCCTAAACCCCACTTTTAGGCGTCGCTGGCAAAGCAAAAGTCAGCTTAGAACTACCCTTCCACCGATGGCACCCCATCCCAAGACCTATCATTGTAAACGAGGACGGCAGCACATCCACCTTTGAAAATGACGGTCAAATTGAGCGGACCGTGAAATTAAACTCAATGGGCGAGGCTACAGTAGTCTTCACAAACAAAGAGCTAAAAGACCAAAAACTTATCATGGACTATGGTGGCAATACAGTGAGAATCGTGGCGACTGTGACAGAAGACTTGACTGATATTCAACGGAACGGAACAGCACAGGTAAGGCGGCCCGCTGAGAGGACCCTTTGCTATCCCCCGCGGCAAGCTCGGATTGTTTAACCGGGACATAGCCATGGCCTTATGCTAAATGCTTTACTCTTACCCTTAATTTTTAGATAGTAGCCTACCGACATGACGTCAAGCTAGACGTCGAAAAACAAGGCGACACTTTCAAACCCGGCCTCTCATACAATGTCATCGTCGCCCTCAAACAGATGGATGACACCCCAGTCAAGGCCAATGTACCAAGACGAGTCCAAGTCACCACTTTTTATAACTATCCCTATATCCCCGACTCACCAACCCAGCATGAAGACAAAGAAGTAAAAATAGTGGATTTGGATGCCCATGGAACAGCCATATTGACGCTACAACCACCATTGAATTGTACTAGTGCTAGGGTGGAGGCTCATTATGATAGGTAAGCCATGTGAGCAAAAAAGTTTTGGCTACTTTTTGGAAGGGTACCTCTTCATATTCTAAGAGGAGGGGTATACTTTTTCTTCCAAAAAGTATTCGTGCTCCGATTCGTCAACACAGCCACGGATTTAGTCAGTAGTTGGTGCCCCTAGCTCATTTTGGAGAACGCTTGAGATCACAATTTTCCAAGTTTTTTATTTAGTTCTTCATCACTATCCTCGTCTTGTCTTAGTATAGCATTAACTTTTGTAATTTTTTTATTCTCAAGTGTGTCTTACTTTTCAGAAAGGATTCTGAAACGTCATAAAGTCGATTGATCAACTTTCTCGAAACTAAATTCAGTGAGCTCGACTGTCTCGGTGGATACCAGTAGGGTCTAATTTCCCTTCTCCCCCGAAAAAAGTAGCAAAAAATATGGGTGTTGCGCATATTTGGTTAAGCCTATGAACTAAAAATCCTAACAGATAACTATAAAATTTTAGAGCCGGAAAGGACAACTTCTCGAATGCCCTTATCTACACTTCATTATATGTAGAAGCCGGAAAAAGTCCATCAAACTCTTTCCTTCAACTTATTGCAGATAATGAAGGTGCAGTGGATGCTGGAAAAACCTTGTCGTTTAGTGTCAAGGCTACTGAGGGTTTGACTATGTTTACTTATCAAGTAAGGATCAGTTACAATTTTAATAAGATAAGATTAGAGACAGACTCCGAAAATGGGTTTGTGACATTAGACCCGTGGGAAACATTTACGTCCAGTAGGACATGGGTCCGGAACCCAATGGGTCCAAGATCCAGGATAGGTCCTGGCTTAGGAACCTGGTGACTCAAAAAATTGGGTTCCTTCCGGAGTCCTCCAATTTCCTTTCCGGACCCGTAGAAATTGAACTCCTTTTGGCTCAGTAAGAGCCCTTAGCTTCTGTACTCGAAGGCCGAAGTCTGGAAAGGAAAATCTCATTTTGAAAAAATGACTTTATGCCAAAAATCGCATTTTGAGAAAATATATTTTAGGTAATGGCCCGTGGCTCAGTGGTATTGAGCCAAGAGCTCCCAGTAAATGGAGATTCGGCGACCGTCACTTTTGCAGCCACAAATCAAATGGCTCCGAAAGCTAGGCTTATAGTTTACGCTATACGATCATCAAACCAAGAAATCCTCGTGGATGCCATAGACTTCAAAGTTAACGGACTGTTTAGAAATGACGTAAGGAGCTTTAGAATTAGAATATTGGCAAAATTCATCATTCTTGATGAAGTGGCAATCGTCCCACTTTCATTCAAATGGTCTAGGGTTCGATACCACCAGGCTGGTGGAACCGAACCCTCAACCATTTGAGTGCAAAGTAAGACACATGCCACTTCACCAGGAGTGATGACTTTTTCGTCTTACTGATGAAATTCTTAAACAATTTTTAGGTCTCTATGTCTATGGATAAAACCCAAGCGGAACCTGGAGATCCAGTAAAGATTATTGTCAAAGCCGATCCAGACTCTCTTGTAGGTCTACTGGCCGTAGACCAAAGTGTGCTTCTCCTCAAATCTGGAAATGACATCACACGAGATATGGTAATACAGCATTTTCAACAAAAAAATCAATTTTTAGGTCGAAAAAAATAATTTTTAGATCAACAAAATAGTTTTTTAGTTAGAAAATTAATTTTTAGGTTGACAAAATCAATTTTTGGTAGGGAAAATCAATTTTTGATAGTAGAAAAATCAATTTTTTAGATCGTAAAAATCATTTTTTAGTTAGAAAAATCAATTTTCAGGTCGAAAAATATAAAAAAATTTTCAGATCGAACAAGACATCGAAGAATACGATACCACTGGAAATAGCGGTGGCCGACCATGGGAGGCATTTGCCAGGAGAAAGCGGTCTATATGGTATCCATGGTGGGGTGTTGGTGGAAAAGATGCTAGCTCTATTTTTGACGTAGGAGAAACAAATTTAAAAACTATATAAAAAAATAATTTTTTAGAATGCGGGATTAGTTGTCCTAACAGATGCATATTTATACAAAGAACCGGAACCAATGAGTAAGTTTTAAAAATTTGATTTTTGCATGCAAAAATGTCAATTTTAAATTTTTGGAGTACATACAGCGAAAACCCTGAAAATCAGAGTCAAATTATTTTACGAATTTTACAATTTTTGATGAATTTTCGATTTTTTATGAATTTTTCAATTTTTGATGAATTTTTAGATTTTTGGTTATTTTTTCGATTTTTTACGAATTTTTCAATTTCTGACAAATTTTTCAATTTTTGATAAATTTTTAGATTTTTGGTTATTTTTTCGAATTTTTGTTATGAATTTTTCGAATTTTTGTTATGAATTTTTCGATTTTTTAAGAATTTTTCAATTTTGACAAATTTTGAAATTTTTGATGAATTTTTCGATTTTTGGTGATTTTTTCGATTTTTTTAATAAATTTTTTGATTTTTTTCTATACACCTACTCCCTTGCCTACGCCACTGACACCCTCTATTTTAATAAATTTTTGAAATTTTGATTTTTACCCTGAATTTTTAAATTTTTATAAGTTCTCTAAAAATTCAAAATTTGACATTTTTTTCAATTTTTAACATTTTCTCGCTTGTTTTTTACAGCATGCTTTTGCTCTAATTTTTCATGTTTCTCTAACCGAGTATGTCCTGGTCATGTGTTGTTGTGCTGTTAATTTTTTTAAACTTTTTCTTTAATTTTTGTAATTTTCAATTTTTTCAAATTTATTCTCTACTCTTCTACCTTTTAATACTTTTTATATAATTTTGCCTCTTTTTTAATTTTTTGTTAGCTAAATGGCACTTCAAACAGTGAAAACTTTGATCAATTTTCTAAATTTCTCCATTTTGCTTCATCTTATCTCTTTTGCTGATATCCACAAAATTTTTAAAAAAATGTTTGAAAATTTCTTCAGGATTTATGTATAAAACCTTGGCAGGAGGTTTTGGCGGCGGTCCAATACCTCAAGCAGCGGCTTTCCCTGTACCAGATTTGGCTCTACCTCTACCTCCACCTTTGCCTGAATCAGGGTCACTACCCGGACTAGAAACAAGAGTACGCCAACTTTTCCCAGAAACATGGATTTGGGTGAATCTTGAGTCGAAGTAAGTAAAAAATAGCATCAAAAATAAATAAAAATTGGACTAGCAACAGATTTTGTGGACTATAACTTTTTTCTTCGATTGTTTTACTTTTTTTGGCTAGTTTGCGCTATAGTTCTTCTCTACCGTTCTTCTTTTGCTATAGTGTGAGTTTAAAAGTGATTTGAGAAAGTTTTGCTTCTTTTCTATTTTTGACCATTCACTTCGGGTAAAATAGGAAAAAAGAGATACGAAACTTTTGTGTTCATAGTCTAGTGGCTAGCAAGCTTTTGATTCGATTTGGGGTTTGAACCTGAGTCAAATGAATAAAAGATTAGCACCATTTCCACTCGACTATGACACTCGTTTTTCGCTTTTTTCAAATTTTTCCATTGTGAATGGTTTGTGTTATTTGTAGTTTTTGAAATTTTTAACAAAAAAGTTGAACCCAAAAATATAGTCTTGCCCATGATGATGATGGCAAATGGTGCTAGCGCCGGCGCAGGAGATTCTTTTGCATCAAATTCATACGGTTCTCAAACAAATCCAATAGCTGTTCGAAAAAATTTTCCAGAAACTTGGATTTGGGTCAACGTTAGTACTGGAAGGTAGGTGCTCAAAAATTGAAAATTCAAAAAAAAAGAAAAAATCGTTAAATTTTTTATAGTTTATATTACTTGATCTTACGCAGTATAGTAAAAGTTTGTGGACTTTCATCGACCTTTCTTTTGTACCTTTATTTTTGTCTCTATTCATTTTTTATGATCTGTTATATATGTCTTCTACGGTGGGGGTTGTGTTTGTAAAACAAGCTGGGAAATTTGTGTGCTGCTTTATGTTTTTTGGATAGGATGTAGAGGATAGGCATGGGAAAATTTGCATATTTCATTTTTACACATACTTGTATAGTCCTCCTAAGAGAATCGATTGCCTTCGATGCGGCACCTGCTGTGGCATTTGCTCCTCCAGCTTCTCCTCAAGACGTCGAATTTGAATCTGCACCCACGGTTCAAACTATCAATCGGATAAGAAAAAATTTCCCCGAATCATGGATATGGGCAAATTTGAGGAGTGTACAAAAAAAGTAAGTAAGAACAATGGTTAATTTAAAGGTTCAATCTGGGGGGTATGTATAAGCCACTCTCATTCCCTTCCACTAGTGCTGAAGGCAAGAGGTGGTAAGGGGGTAATTATCCCCAAAAATTCTAAAAATTTATTGAAAAGATGGTGATTTTGTGAAAAAAAATATAAAATTTTGGGGAAAACCCATAAATTATTCCCCCCTCCCGAAAATTTTTTCTGCATACAGCTGCCTGCCACTTCCTCTCCATTCTTAGCACTTAGAGCGAGGAGTGAATTGTATTCCGATTCTGAAATCCAAATCATGCGTTGCATTTTGACGTGCATATAAATCATACGTTGCATTTTGACGTGCCTTTTGTACTACAGTCAACTCTCCATATAGTGACACCCCTTCAATTCGATTAGTGATCCCTATATAGCTTTTTTGTGCATCCCTGCGTGGTCGTATGGCGGGAAAATAAGAATTAGTACTAATCCTGATTTTTCAGTCATACGACCACGCAGGAATGCATTAAAAAAGCTATACAGGAATCACTAATCGAATTGAAGGGGGTGTCACGCGCTTAGAGTGAAAAGTGATTTGTATTCCGATTCTGGAACCCAAATCATACGTTGCATTTTGACGTGCTTCAGCTAAGATTGGCAAAATGAGTGACCGCAATACAATTATACTTGCCTTTTGTACTATTTCGTGAACTCGTCTAACACTCCTTTTCCCTTACTTCTCCCTCGTTCTTCCCCTTTCTCCTCTTCATATCTTCCCCTTCAATGTTTTGGTTGGCCAAAAACAGTAGCTCTACATTTTTTTTAATTTTCAAACAATAATCTTTGGATTGTTTAGACTATGTTCTTTCACTTAGCTTATAGACAATTTTTCTGTATATCGATGTGACTGAGCTTTGAGCAAGCTTTTTGTTATTTAAATTGCCCCTGTTTGACCTTTAAAATATAGTTTATTATGCGGCGGCAGGTGGTATGGGTGGAGCTATGGGAGGTGGTGGTGGAGATAGTATGTCCAAGGAGATAACACATATTCGAAAAAATTTCCCAGAAAGTTGGATATGGACAAGTTTGATAGCTGTGAAGAAAGAGTAAGACATTTTAGCAAGACTGGACTTGTAACAACAAATTGGAATACTTGAAAATATTTAAAAAATTGTCAAATTCGGCGGCAAATCTGTCTTTTCTCTGTCAAAAAAGGAGAAAAATTAGTAGATTTGTAAAATCTTGTAATTTTAAAATTTTCGTCTCGTTAAACCAAATTTTTTGAAATTCAGGCAAACTAGATTGACTTTAGAATGGTCTGAGTATTAAAGCGAAAATCTGAATTTGAATTTTTGATCAATCTTCTCTTTTCTTCTTTATATCTTCTCCTTCAATGTTTTGACCGGCGAAAAAACAGTATCTCGAGATTTTTAAATTTTCAAACAATAATCTTTGGATTGTTTAGACTATGTTCTTTCACTTAGCTTGTAGACAATAGAACGTTTTTTGTATATCAATGTGAGTGAGCTTTGAGCATGCTTTTTGCTATTTAAATTGCCCCTGTTTGACTTTTAAAATATAGTTGACTATGGAGACGATATGGTTGAAGAAGAAGTAGGTTTGGTTATTCCAGCTCAGGCACCCGCCGCGCCAGCTGGAGAATTTGAAGAAAGAGCTTCTCTTGAAGTAGAGAGATCACAAAATTCTCGGACAATTACAAAAATTCGAAAAGATTTCCCAGAAAGTTGGATATGGACTAGTTTGATAGCTGTGAAGAAAGAGTAAGACATTTTAGCAAGACTGGACTTGTAACAACAAATTGGAATACTTGAAAATATAAAAAAGTTGTCAAATTCGGTGGCAAAACTGTCTTCTCTCTGTCAAAACGAGGAGAAAAAATAGTAGATTTGTAAAATCTTGTAATTTTCGTTTCGTTAAACCAAATTTTTTGAAATTCAGGCAAGCTAGATAGATTTTAGTATAGTCTGAGTATTGAAACGAAAATTTGAATTGTTTAAATTTCACCGCCAATCGATCTTTCCTTTTTCCTCTTCATATCTTCCCCTTCAGTATTTTGGCCGGCCAAAAACATTTTTAAATTTTAAACAATAATTTTGGACTGTTTAGACTATGTTTTTTCACTTAGCTTGTAGACAATAGAACTTTTTTTGTATATCAATGTGAGTGAGCTTTGAGCAAGCTTTTTGCTATTTAAATTGCTCCTGTTTGACTTTTAAAATATAGTTTTCTATGCTATGGGAGGTGCTGCATTTGGCATGGGAGGACCACCACCACCTCCGGCACCCGCGCCAGCTGTAGAATTGGAAAGAACTTCTCTTGAAGTAGAAAAACCACAAAATTCTCGGACAATAACAAAAATTCGAAAAGATTTCCCTGAAAGTTGGATATGGACTAGTTTGATAGCCGAGAAAAAAGAGTAAGACTCGTTATCCTGAATTTCGAACTTTGAAAACGCTTTCCTGACCATGATTCAAGGAAGTGATGTGTGTATTAAAGCGAAAATGAATTAAGTTTGAATTTTCGTCGGCAAACCAACTTTCTATGAGGTTTTCTAGATGGGGAACCGATTGCATTACAGAGGGTGAAAATGCTTGCCTGACCCTGATTCAGGGAATAAAAAAGTTGAGCCTTTTTAGGGGTATACAATTCGTATGGGGGTAACTTCCAGATGTGAAAGCCGGAGAATGTTCGAGCAATTTATGATACTCAAGCAATCGTTCCAATAAATAAATTTTTATTGAATCATGCAACGTTACCTGATTCAATAATTTTGTTCCATTTTTTGAAAAATTTTCATTCTTTTTAAACCACCTTGTGCAATCCTCATTTTTTCCTGATCAAATTCGATTTATTTAATCGACCTTTTTTGTTGTTGTCCACTTCAGATTTCCTCATCGAACCTGTTTCTTGCACGCTCTAGATCTTTTCGTACAAATTGCATGTTCTTTTGGGCTTTGGCACTTGCAGATGCTTCATGTTCTATCAAAATCTTTCCCTATGTTTTAAGAGAGCCATCTTTTCTATAGGATATCATCGATTCCGTTTTCGTCCCATCGCCAATGATTTTGGTATGCCCGGTAGAGTACCCATCGCACGCCTACGAGCACCCGGAATTCCAGAAGCAAGGATTTTCAATAAGCCAATGATGATGAAATCGCATCAACCTACATTAGCAGAGCCACCTCGATTGAGGAAAAAATTCCCAGAAAAATGGATTTTTGCTGAAATTTCGACGAGGTTGATTTTTTTGAAAGCTTATCTAGGATTTATGTTTACTTGAGCCTGACAATTGTAAGCCAGGAAATGTGGTTTTTAAGAAAAATTTTTCCCTGTGTGGCATGAAAACATGCCATTTTTATTGAAAAAATGGTCATATTTTTCAAAAAATTTCAAAAACAGAAAACACCTTGGTCCATAAAAGGAAAATTTTCACTTTTTCCAGGAATGGGGGTCCCTTGCTATTCCACTGGCCAACCCCTCCATCTTCTACCAAGTAAGAAAAAAATTTATAAAGGTTGTTTTTCCGTAAATCCCGAGTTCAGGATTTTCAGATTTTGAAATTTTCAAAATGCTACTAGTCCTAGCAGCTGATTTTCGCTGATCTAGGGGTTTTTGGGGTTAAAAATTGAATTGTTGACTTCCAAAATGAATTTTTTCGCAGAAAATTACAGTAGCGGGTAAAAGTCTTTGAGAAAAGAAGAAAGTGCAAGGCCTGGACCCTGTCCTAAAAGTGGTGGGGGAGAATGAAAGCAACCGATTACCGCTATACCCTTCTGCGCCATATGCTTCCATACACTCGCGCTCACATATTTGTATGGATCTGAAGTCTCTGAGAAGTCTAGGTTTGACGAAATGATTTGAAGTGATGTAAAAATCTGATCTCCTTTTTTGTTGCAGTGTTGTCTTATTTCTGACTTTATATACACTCTCAAATTTGTAGTCCGTTTTCGCCACTTTCATCATCAGAGGATGAGAGACAATAAATTGCCATTAATACGTTTCGGTAGGCCGGCGGCAGGCAGAGCTCTTCCTGTTACTAGCACTATTCAATCTAGACCGGCTCCTGTAGTTAGAAAAGAGTTTCCAGAAACTTGGATTTGGACTTCTATCTCAAGGTTTGACATTGAAGTATATTGATTAAAGAACAAGGCTAAAGAATAAGTCTCATGCAGATTTTCATTTGCCTTATTCAGGGAAGTGATTGAGTATTCAAAT
This sequence comes from Acrobeloides nanus, assembly GCA_900406225.1. Taxonomy (NCBI): domain Eukaryota; kingdom Metazoa; phylum Nematoda; class Chromadorea; order Rhabditida; family Cephalobidae; genus Acrobeloides; species Acrobeloides nanus. Next base: position 55,239 of record OZJO01007260.1, read on the forward strand.
GAAAACTTTTAAAAAATCTAATTTTTAAAAGTTTTTTTTAATGCGAGAAATCGATTATGGGATAATCAAAGCTTAAAAGTCTTCCCTGATTCAGGGAAGCGGCTGGGCTTATGTTTAGATCTATGCTTAGGCCTTGTCCTTGGCCTAAGCCTAGGCCTTGGTGGACCAGGAAAAATTGCTGTTAGTGCATAAGTATCTTATCTTATTTTTTCTGTTACCAACTGATATTAAATATTTTTCTTTAAAAATTGGATTTCTGTTGCTTACATAGATTTATGTCACCAACTGGCATCAGCACGTGGGGTTGTGATCCGGTGCACAGGGTCGACATCACCAGAACTAGAAAATGTTCGGCTCCCCATTATGACCAAAAGGTTTTCTAGGAACCTACATCTGTATCAACTGGAGAAGGGAAAAAAGTTTAGAGCAAATGTCGTAGTCATTAGCAATCTTTTTTATTTTGCTTTTTAGTCTATCCACTTCAAAAACGTGTATAAAAAAGGGCGACGTCTAAAATTTTTTCGTTGATATCTCTGATTATTTTGAATTTTTCTGACCTAGAGTAATTGATATTTTTTGAGTAGGGCTTAATTTAAACTATTTTGCATATTTGCATGGATCTGAAGTCTTTGTCTAGATTTGACAGAATGATTTGACAGAATGATTTGAAGTGATGTAAAAATCTGATCACCTTTTTTGTTGCAGTGTTGTCTTATTTCTGACTTTATATACCCTCTCAAATTTGTAGTTCGTTTTCATATGGCTCCGATGATGAGAGATATGGCAATAGTTCAAGATATGCCGGCGGCAGGCAGAGCTCTTCCTGTTTCTAGCACTATTCAATCTAGATCGGCCCCTGTAGTTAGAAAAGAGTTTCCAGAAACTTGGATTTGGACTTCTATCTCAAGGTTTGACATTGGAGTATATTGATTAAAGAACAAGACTAAAGAATAAGTCTCATGCAGATTTCCATTTGCCTTATTCAGGGAAGTGGTTGAGTATTCAAACGAAAACTTTTAAAAAATCTAATTTTTAAAAGTTTTTTTAATGCGAGAAATATTATGGGCATAACCAAAGCTTAAAAGTCTTCCCTGATCCTGATTCAGGGAAGCGGCTGGTGTATTGAAACGAAAACTGTAAAAGATTGGTTCAATCTCAAGGTCGAAATCTTCGACATCCATTTTGTTCCAGTAGTAAACCCATGGGGTAGTGGTCCGGTGCACAGGTTCGACATCACCGGAGCTAGAAAATGTTTGGTTCCCCATTATGACCAAAAGGTTTTCCAGGAACCTACAATCTGTATCAACTGGAGAAGGGAAAAAAGTTTGGACCAAATGTCGCCGTCGTTAGCAATCTTTTTTATTTTGCTTTTTAGTCTACCCACTTCAAAAACGTGTATAAAAAAGGGCTGTGTCTAAAATTTTTTCGTTGATATCTCTGATTGTTTTGAAATTTTTTGAATTTTTCTGATTTAGAGTAATTGATATGTTTTGAAGTAAGGCTTAATTGAAACTATTTCATATATTTGCATGGATCTGAAGTCTCTGAAAAGTCTAGATTTGACGGAATGATTTGAAGTGATGTAAAAATCTGATCTCCTTTTTTGTTGCAGTGTTGTCTTCTTTCTAACTTTATATACCCTCTCAAATTTGAGGCAGGTTCTACATAGAGGTGGAGGAAATGGATTACGAAATGCCAAATGATAGATATCTTTCTATTGAATCTATACCGGCTCCTGTAGTTAGCACTATTCAATCTATACCGGCCCCTGTAGTTAGAAAAGAGTTTCCAGAAACTTGGATTTGGACTTCTATCTCAAGGTTTGACATTGGAGTATTTTGATAAAAGAACAAGACTAAAGAATAAACGAAAACTTAAAAAAATCAATTTTCAAGAAAAACCATTTTTCTAGAGCTTTTCTAATGAAAAATCGATTATGGACATAACCAAAACTTAAAAGTCTTCCCTGATCCTGATTCAGGAAAGTGGCTAGTGTATTGAAACGAAAACTTTAAAAGTGAAATTTTGAGAGAAAACTACTTATCTTTGTTTTTCTATGCGAGAAATCAATTGCACGCATTTTGAAGAGTAAAATTGCGAAAACTTTTGAAGACTGACCCTGATTCAGGGGTGTTATCGTTTTATTGAAACGAAAACTTAAAAAAATCAAATTTTTAAGAAAAAACCATCTTTCTATTGCTTTTTTCTATGCGAGAAATCGATTGCGCACATTTTCTAAGTCTTACTCTGCTTCGGATAAGGAGTATGTGTATTGACAAGAAAATTTGAAAAGTTGAAATTTTGAGTGAAAATCATGCTTCTAGGGGATTTTGTTTTTATAATTTGTGGAGAATCGATTTTGCGCATAGCCGATACTTGAAAATGCTTTACCAACCCTGATTTAAGGTATGATCGGTATATTGAAGCGAAAAATGAAAACATGAATATCATTTGTTAAAATTATAAAATTTTTTATTCTTAGTTTTTTTTCAACCAGCATGAATTTGTAATGTCCATGTCTTTGTTATGTCTTAGTTGATTATAGGCCTGTGTCCTGTGTCATTTTTAATTCCCAATAATTCTAGGATTCATAGCATATGACATGAGTCCATTTATGCTACGCTCTAACTCTGTGCCTGAACAATTAATGTTGAACGATGAAGAAGAAGTAATCTCGCACCAAGAATTTGAAAATTTTGAAACAAAATCCGAGGTCGCCGTACGCAAATATTTTCCTGAAACATGGCTATGGTTGAATATTTTAAGGTTGTAGTGTTTTTAGTGAAAAGCTTCCCGACCCTGATTCAGGGAAGGAGTATATGTATTAACAAGAAAAGTTTGTCATCTATTTTTCTACTCTGAGATCATTTTTCTTGATCCGCTTTGTTTGCAGTTTTGTGCCTTATAGTTATGTTAACTACACCTGGTTATATTTCTAGTTTATTACAAAAGAATGGAAATGTTGGAGATGGCAATGGATGGCCCGCCTGGGCCACAGGCAATAGTTGTATCGACATTCGCGCCTACATCTGTTACATCCTCTAGACCTCAGGCAGTGAATATTGTAGTTAGGAAAAAATTTCCTGAAACATGGATATGGACTTCGATTTCAAGGTTTTAGGATCAGTCCTAACTTTCTGTTGAAAATTTTATTGGACTGACATATTATAGGATACCGGGATCTAAAAATTAGTTTATTTGATTCAACTTGAATAGGTCATGAACGAAATTCATCTCCAATGGTGCAGGAGCAATAGTCGGAAAGTCGATCTTGAATGGGGGAGGGTTCTATCCCTGGAGGTCAATTTTTCATTTTTTTTTCATTGCTCCTGCACCAAGGGTGATGAATATTTTTCTCTTGGTAAAAAGGCCTTATACCTAGTTGCATAATCATAATTGAGTTTAAAATTGGCTACAAAAATATTCACTCCCTATAGACCTACCTTAACTGTAATCTCATTTTGAGTAGTGGAAAAATACACCGCCAAGTATTCACCAAAAAAATGGGCATCAGTTGGAAGTCTCGGTAGCACAATGGTAGTGCACTTGAACGGTAGCCAGGAGCCTGGTCCGAGTTCTAGTCTCGGTCGGGTCTGAAAACTTTTGCCCAATTTCAAAAATTCCTTGTAATAATTTATTTTAGTGGCAATGGAGAAGCTGTGTATGAAACCAAAGCTCCGGATACCATCACTTCTTGGGTAGCCTCAGCATTTGCTGTTAATGAAAATTCCGGACTTGGAGTAGCTCCTACCACTTCTAAGGTAAGCCTATCCCACATGGAAAGGCTCTTCATCAAACTTTTTTCGTCTGCCGACCTTTTTTGGCCATCAACATCCATCAGTGGCATCTAACCTTCTATTCCAGAGCTCCCTATCTAGCCCATATGATCCCCAAAATTAAAAAATATCTTTTAGCTAAAAATCTTCCGGCCTTTCTTTGCCCGCTTGAATCTACCATATGCTGTGAAGCGAGGAGAGAAATTTGCATTACAAGTTTTAGTCTTCAACTATTTGGAAAATGAACAGGATGTAAGAATAAAAGCTTGTGAAAAATTTAAAAAAAAAACATATTTTTTAGGTAACGGTGACTCTAAAACATGAAGAAAATGCCGGTTTTGACTTTTTACAAAAAGATGGTTCGATCAAAAAGAGGTAAAAATAAACTTTTTTTCACTTCTTAAAAACGCTACCATCTTATTCAGCATCTTCAAAAACCCATGGGTGGCAAAAATTGAGCAAGAAAATCAATGTTTAATTTTTGCAATTGAGCATTACAACGAAACCCCGGAAAAAATATTCAAACAATTTCAAAATATGGCTTGATAGGTGTTGTTTAGATGATTTCGATCATGTTGAATATGATGGAAACATTTTTAAGGTCTGAAAACTTGGAAAATGAAAAAAATTAGGATTTTCGCTAAGAGTCAAATTTAGAATTTCTGGCAGAAGGGTTTTCAGACTTTAAAAATGTTTCCATCGTGTTCAGCATTGTCAACAACCTCTAAACGACATCCATCATGCCATACTTTTGAAATTATTCAAATTGACCTTGATTTTCAGGGTTTTCGTTGTAGTGTCAGGACCAAAATTCAAAAATTTTTAAAATATGGCATGATGAGTGTCGCTTAAAGGTTTTTGATTTTTTTTGCATTTTGAAAATGGACCATTGTGATGAGCGCTTTCAAAAACCTCTAAACGACACCCATCATGCCATATTTTTGAATTTTTGATTTTGAGCCTGATTTTCAGGGTTTTCGTTGTAGTATCGAAAATATAAAACCTGGTTACTACTAAATCTCTTAACCTCTTTTTTTAGCAAACAAGACAAAAGCTACAACGTTCGCCTAGTCTCTGTCCCCGGTGGTGGTATCTCAAAAGCTGTTTACTTCCCAATAGTTCCCACCCAAATTGGCATGGTCAAGCTATCCATCGTAGCCCAGTCGGCACAAGCTGGTGACGCTGTAGAGGAACGCCTCAGAGTAGAGGTATGCTTGAAAAAAATTATGAAAATTTATTTAAAAAATATGTTATAGCCAGAAGGATATAGAGTGGAAAGAAATGTTCCGGTCGTGATAGATTTAACGAATACTAATGCTAGTTCTGGAAATGGAAGTCAATTTTCGAGATCGATAGAAATGCATTTCCCGAATGATGTGGTAGATGGTTCGAAGAAGGCCAGGATTGATGTTATTGGTAAGAGATTCATCTCCACCCCCTATAGATGGGTAGGGGGTCCACTTTTCAAAAAATTAGCAAAAATTCGATTGTTGAGCAAAATTTCTATTTTTGGCAGGGAGTGGTTCACTAGTGGCCCCCTATCCATGTATTCATCCACTTCATGATAGTGGAGTGGTCCTATAAAACCTTTTTTTAGGGGACATTATGGGACCTGTCCTAGCCAATATTGAACGCTTGGTTCAAATGCCATTTGGCTGTGGTGAACAAAATATGATCACGCTGGTCCCTAACATTGTGGTTTTACGTTACCTCAAGGCTACACAACGAGCAAGCCCTCAACTGGAAGCTAAAGCTGTTAAATTCATGGAGTCTGGCTATCAAAGAGAGCTTACATACAAGTATGACCATACAGGGTGTCCCAAAAAGTTGGAATACTTGAATTTTGAAAATTTTCCTCTAAAATTGCACATTTTCCTTTAATTTTCGAACAACAGGGTGATATAGATCCCTTATCTCCCCTTCCCCCTCTCGCTACATCTTTAAATGCCCTCTTGTCTCCCCCACTTGTCTATGGCACTACCTCGGTCACAAAGATTTTGCGTAGTCCGAGCTACTGTAAGCTCTGTCACCCAGCTTACATGAAATCTCTCCCACTTAAGATATGTTTATATAGTTAGCAACATTTTAGGAGAGATGACAATTCCTTTGCCGCTTTTGGACAAAGTGAATCTCATGGGTCAACCTGGTTGACAGCTTTTGTGGTCAGGTCATTCAAGCAGGCGTCACAGTTTATTTTTGTGGATGAGAATATTTTGCAAAAATCGATAGCCTTTTTGAATGCTCAACAGCAACAGGTATAAAGATGCCTCCCACTTGGTGCCCTTCTAGAGTCTATCCAGAGGTGTGATGGACCGATCCCTATTCTGGGCCCCGGCCATGGCCCATATGCTATAGAGCAATTTTTACGGCCTTAGAAAGATGGAACAGAATGGGTCCGCAAATTTGCGACCCATGCTGAGTCGTAAAAAATCACCGCCTTGTCGCACCCCTGCCCCAATCCAAAACCCAAAATTGGGACTTTGACCCTACCCCTCAACAATCCGTATGGGCTGTGCAAGGATCTGGAGCAGACCAAAAATATCCCCATTTACCCTAACAAAATCATCTTTCAGGAAAACGGCGCTTTCGCTGAACGAGGAGAAGTCCATCACAAGGACATGCAAGGAGGTGCCTCAGAAGGTGGCCTAGCCCTAACAGCCTATGTGTTGATAGCTCTCTTGGAAAACCATGTTCAAAATGAAAAGGCCGTGGCCTATTTAGAAAACCATCTAGGAGACATCAAAGAAGACCCATATGCCTTGGCCATAACAGCATATGCCTTGCAACTAGCTGGAAGTCAAAAGAAGAAAGCAGTACTGGAAATGTTGGAGAAGCACCAAGTTACTGGATCTGGTGGGTTTTAGAAATTTCTTTTTGAAGGCATCTTCAAACACTAAAACTATAAAATTTCCATCTTATCATGGGTAGGGTAGAGTAGGGCTTAGGCTTAAGCTTAGGCTTGAGCTTAGGCTTAGGCTTAAGTTTAGGCTTAGAATTACTCCAATCTTCTTACACCCATATATCAATACTTTTAGATGGCTCGATCCATTGGTCAGCTAAAGTTGGCGATAAGCCAAAAGCTGGCGATACCACCCAGTATTTCTACCAACCCAGACCAGTAGATGTCGAAATGACTGCATATGCTTTATTGACTTACATGGCTTTGGGTGACACCGAAAAGGGCTTACCGATTGTACGGTGGTTGACTTCACAGAGGAATGCCTATGGTGGATTTTCGAGTACACAAGATACGGTGGTAGCTCTCCAAGCTCTTGGGGCCTATGCTGAGAGAGCTTATTCTCCCACTTTTAATGTTTCTATCAAAGCCAGAAATGGGGCTGATAATCAGGCATTTAATGTGAATCCAGAGAATGCTATTGTTCTTCAGAGTTATGAGGTAGGGTTGTAAGCCACTTCTCCCTCTCACCCAGAACTTCAGTCGAACACCCCACTCTTGGTTACGCTATCTCCCCTCCCCCAAAAAAGAAACCTTCTTCGTGCCGCTGTTCGCTGTCCACTACCCACTCTCCAAAGTTCTAGCTTAAAATTGAATTCTAGCTCTCCAACTTGGATGACCCCATTGAGCTCGAGGCTAATGGAAACGGTGTCGTTTTTGCCCAAGTTCAATATGCTTATAACAGACAAGTACATAGGGACGATGTGCCATTCTTTTGCACAAAAGAAGTTAGAGAGGCCAGAGGTGGAAATCGACTTCAATTGGATTTGTGTTGCAAGTAAAAATTTAGACTATGAAAAAAGCAGTCTACCCTTTCCCCAATTTTCAAGTTTTTATGCAAATTTTCAACTTTTGTAGAAAATTTTTTCTCATACAATAATATCACCGTTATGCTCAGACTGATTGAAAATCTCTAAAAGACATTGATCATGCCATATTTTTGAAAATTTGAATTTTGGTTTTGACATTACAGCGAAAAGCCTAAAAATCAGGGTAAAAATTAAATTTTCAAACATATGGCATGATGTGTATCGTTTAGAGCTTTTCAAGGGTGCTGAATAAGGTGATAATATTTTTAAAGCCTGAAAATATCACTGGCAAAAATTTTTTTATTTAACCCTTTCTAGCTATACCAAAACCGGACGATCAAACATGGCCGTAGCCGAAATCGATTCCATAAGTGGCTATAAATTCGATAATGAAGAGCTTGATAAACTAACTGGTATCAAAGATCTTCAACGAGTTGAGTTAGACAAGGATGACACTCGAATGAATATTTACTTCAACGCGGTAAATACATGACCCTGATTCAGGGAAGATTATAATAAAAATAAAATTTTCAGCTCGGAGATTCACCGGTTTGCCTTTCATTGAATAGTGATATGGTCTATCAGATTACTGATCAAAAACCGGCAGAGATGGTCTTGTTTGATTATTATGATCCGGAGAAACAGGTAAGGCAAAAAATCCCCTCCCCTCCTTCGCTCTCTAGTGGGCATTGGGCCTCTAACTCTAAAAAAGATCAAACCTCAGGAATATTTCTTATATTCAGACCTCTCGTGGATCTCAAAAACTGTTTGCCTTGATCAAATTTCTATAACCACATTTTAGCTCAAAACATCATATTCACCAAGACAAACCCGGTCGCTCCTCGACTCCTGTCCTGATTGCTGGCCAGAAGTTGCCCAAAGATCTGCTGGTGACGCCAGCCCATCGAGGGTTGGCGCCACGTCGGCAACAACAAGAGCCACCCGAACTCCAGGTGCTACCGAAATTTCTTACGTAACAACGCTGGTCTCGTTTTTAATCGTTAAATTTTTGCTTGCCAGATAATTTTTTTGACTAAGAAATGACTTATGCTTTGTTTTGCATGGTGCATTTAGAGATTTTTTTAGATTTTTTGTAGAGTTTTTATATTTTTTTTAATTTTGGGATTTGTGCAAATTTTTAAATTGGGAACTATAAGGGGTACTCCATTTGACGGGGTACCCCTTGTAGTCATTTTCTGCACATGGTTCAAATTTTTTTACAGCTTATAATCAAGTGGTTAGGACAAATATATAAAATAGGGCGAGGGGTCATTTGCGTCCGGAAACATCCGTCCCAGACATTTGCGTCCGACTATTTATGTCCGAAAACATCCGTCCCGGACATTTGAGTCCCGTGCATTTGCGTCCGAACGCAAACTGTCCGTACGCAACTGTCCGGACGCAAATGTCCGGGACAGAAATGTCCGAGACGGAAGTTTCCGGATGCAAATATCCGGGTGCAAATGTCCGGACTCAAATATTCGGATGGAAAAGTCGGCGTCCTAACCACTTGGCTATGGACTGTCAAAAATTTTGAACCTAGTGTGGAAACGGCTGTAAATTGCTGTGTGATTTGTTTAAAATTTGTTTCGGTTTTATAAAATATAATTTTATTTCTCTTGTACTTAATTTTGGGTCATAAAAATTTCTTTGATTTTTTTTCAATTTTGAACTTCAAAATTTTATATTTTTTAGCCAAATAACGATAGACAAAAAGTCAAAAGAACAACCGAAATGAGTGATTTAACGTAATGTCGTTGTGAATTTTTTGTTCCTTTTGTCCGAAAAATTGTGTTCGTTAAATTTTTAAAATTTTTTTTAGTAGAAAATTTTTGTTTCAAAAAAACAAATTTTCGGACGTTTTTCTCCATTCCATTATCTCATAGCCAGAAAAAATG
>OZJO01007265.1:0-18917 GCA_900406225.1 Acrobeloides nanus
TTTTTCAGAATTTTTCGATGCGCGCAATCGATTCCTCGCACAAAATTACCCCTAAAAATGATTTTGTTAGGGTTAAAACTTGTAACCCCTAATTTTGACGCATTTTTTTCAATTTTTTGACCCCTAAAAAATTTTTTCAGAATTTTTCGATGCGCGCAATCGATTTCTCGCATAAAATTACCCCCAATAGGGTCATTTTTACACAAAAAAATTTTTCACTGAGAATAAGTGGTAAAAGTCACTCACCCTTTAAGAACTTTGAAAATCATTTCCTCAAAAACATATTCTCGGATTTCCAAGATTTTTGGGGTACTACGGTTTTTCGATGCACTCTCACAAGATGGTATTGTTATTTTTCAAAAATTTTTTAAGGATAAAAAAGTTCAAGTTTTCGTTTCAATACACACAGACTTATTCAAAATATTTTTACACAAAACGGGGGATGATTTATGAAGCAACTTACAAAAAATCGTTTTTTTTTGAAAATTTTTTTATCGTTGTTGAGATATCGAATTTTCCTACTAGGCTGTGCTGGGACACCCTGTATCTTCCACAAATAAAAACATGTTTTTCACTTTGGATGGTAAAAAAATAACTGACTCACGAAGGCTACCCACAAAATCGGCTTATAGCTTTCCATTATAGGCCAGAGTATAAAAGTAATATAGAGGGAAAAAATTTTTTAAAGGAGAAATTTTCTTCCTGTATTTTCTATAGCACTGACGTATAAGAACTTGAACACTGACGTAGAAGAACTTTGAATTTTTCAATCCTTTTACGTAAGTCCAAGAACTTGTTGCATCGACTACAGTTTTTTGTACTTTGAGCGGCAACAAAAAACCTCGCCCCACAAGAGTGAGAAAAGAATAAAAAAAGTGTTTACCGTATACAGCACAAAAAATTCCGCACAGATCGTTCGAGCATGAATTTTCCGCGCGAATCTACCGCACAGGATTTCATGCGCATTTGCACATCCGCACGGAATGATCACGAAGCCATGTATTGTTCAATATTTCTATAAGATTTTTGCGCCCTCACATATGCGTACCTGACATTTGGGCCCCGACATTTGCGAATTTTTCAATTTTTCACGAATTTTTCGATTTTTGAAGAATTTTTCACAAATTTTTCAATTGCGCCCCGACATATGCGCACCCGACTTGTAAAATATCTTTCAAAAAAGGTCGAACATTTTAAAAACGGAAGAGGGCGCACAAGTGTGTGCAAATTTTGAGACGCAAATGTCGTTGCGTAATTATAGAGTGCAAATGTCGGGGCGCAAAAATCGGGTGCCGTTGCTCATAAGTGAGGGCGCAAAAGTGCTCCACCCAAAATTGCAACAAAGCCAAATTTTTTTAAAATTTTTGTTTTTGCCTACCCCTTTAGGTAGGTTGTTCATCATTTTTACCCCTGGAGTGGTTGGTTACGCACCATTTGCGGAGATTAAATACGTATTGTTGTAGATCTGATCCTCTCCATCAAGCAAGTGTGGATCGTTAGTTGAAAAAAGGTTGCTGGTGTTTGGGTGTCATTGCCATGTATTAGCTACGTTTCTGGGACTAACAACGAGTCTGGATGTAAGCACTTTTTAACTTCAATTTATTAAGAGAATGAGGATAGAAATCATGAGAAACACACGTGTACAAACACCTCCACAACATTCGAAAATTTTATGGGCGAGACGGTTGGTTCCGGGAATCCACTTTTTTTCTATTTGCGCATCTGCACAATAAAATTGAACAAAATACTGCAAAAAATTTTTGGCAATTGCTGTTTTAAAGCTAAAAATGCTTAGAAATTGCAATTTTAGCAAGCGGGACTAAAATTTTTGTTTTTCACGAGAGGGATTAAGGTATGACATACGCATTGAAGTAATGCGCAAAGATCTCAAAGATTTTGATGAAGCTTTGAGATGTGTAAGACGCGAGGCAGAAATTTTTTCACAGATAGACATGAGTTCCGACGTCCAACAAGAGATGGTGGAAAGGATAATTATTTAAAGGATATTGCAGTGGATTTGGAACACTTTGTAATCAAACTGTTTGTGAACAATGACACCCCTATGATGAGATAGGGTCCAAAGTGTGATTTTTGAGGTTAAAATTAGGGTTTACAGAAATGGTCATAGCTTTTTATGATTAAAAGCTTTTTCGATAACTCTTTTTGCATTTGATAGGGGATGAAAAGGCGAAAATTTTTATATATTAACTTTGGTCTTAAACTGGTGTTTTCATGGCTAAAAACGCCTCACAAAAATGACACCATTTTTGTGTCTTTTTTGAAAAATGGTATAATTTTTGTAAAGCATTTTTGGCCATGAAAACAAAGGCTTGAGGCCAAAGTTAATTTATCAAAATTTACGTTTTTTCATCTCCTATCGAATGCAAAAAGAGTTATCGAAAAAGCTTTTAACCATAAAAAGTTATCACCATTTCTTAAAACCCTAATTTTGACCTCAAAAATCACATTTTGGACCCTATCTCCTCATAGGGNCCTATCGAATGCAAAAAGAGTTATCGAAAAAGCTTTTAACCATAAAAAGTTATCACCATTTCTTAAAACCCTAATTTTGACCTCAAAAATCACATTTTGGACCCTATCTCCTCATAGGGATGTCGCCGAAAAAATTTTTTTTGCCAGGAAACAATTTTTGCTGCTTTTTACTACCCTTATCATGGGTAACAAATTGGCGTATATTTAGACGAAATCGGAGAAACCAAGTTGAGAAGTCTCTGAAAAGCTTGAAAAATTACAAATTTCACAGGTAAATGCAATAAACGCGGAAAGTTTCTGAGGATGAGATGGAAGACGAATGGAATGAAGGAAAGAAAGTGAACCAGCAAAAGATACACAGAAAGCTACTAAAATTGACTACAAACGAACTCATAAGCACTTGCACAATTGCCGGTACAGTCTAGAAGACAAGTTAGCATAGCCAATCAACCTCAAGCGAAATAACGCGCAATCGATTCCCCGCCTAGAAAAACCCTTCCATAGACAGACGGTTTTCCGTCTAAAATTTGAATTTTATTTTATTTTCGCTTCAATATACACATCTCTTCCCTGAATCAGGGAAGCGTTTTCAGGCTTCGAAAATGCGCGTAATCGATTCCCCCGCCTAGAAAAACGTCTAGAAATTTGTTCTGGCCGATTTTATGGTTTTGGGGGGGGGTGTCTCAACTTTTTGTTGGACACTTTAGTCTGCCGTGAGCTGTGACAAACTTACAAAAACCTTAGACGTACTTTGGGTAGTAAAAAGAAGATTCCATTCCAGGTCTCAAAGCTATATAGCCGAGCCTCAGGATATAATCCAAAACCGCCGATTTTATGGCATTTGGGGGGGGGGGTGTCTCAACTTTTTTTTTGACACTTTAGTCTGCCGTGATCTGTGAGAAACTTACGAAAGCCTTAGACTACGTACTTTGGGTGGTAAAAAGTGATTCCATTCCAAGTCTCAAAGCTATATAGCCGAGCCTCGGGATATAACCAAAAACATAAAAAATGGGTGCCGACCTTTTTTTGGTGGACACCATATAGCCCCAAGGTAGCTTGCCTCCCCCCCCCCCTTGTTCATGTATGACCGATTTCACCCGTCGAATATTGTCACGATTTTATTTTTGTAATTGTGTTCGCACTAATCACTTTTTTTCTTTCCTACCTCTCTCTTCCTATTCATTTTCGGGAGATATGAGGGGTACGCAGCCCACAATAGGAGTTACTCCCAAATTATTGGAACTTTTTTGGGCATGCCCAACGGCCAGGGGATCCACATGCTCAAGGCTTCGGAAACCGAACTTAGACGCTCCGGGCCCAACGTTGCTTAACTTGCAAGATCGGACAGTCCGACGGCGTACCGAGAGAACTATGCTTCCATCACTTTAAGATATAGCAAATTTACAAAACAAAATGAATGCTCCTTGATGTTTATCATCATCATTGTCGCCAACACTTTGCCATATTTCAACGAAATATCTTCTTCCTCTTCGTCTAGTGAGATGTGCTTTGGTGTGTAATTCATTTGTGATTTACAAAAATTGTTTGTGTTATTCTTTTCTATCGAATAGAAGACCGAAAATTAGGAGACTGATAAAATTGGAATAAAATTTCCCCGAGGATAAGCCTGAAAAAAGTGATGCAATTTTTATCCTGTCTAGAATCACTAGTTGCTTCAAACTCACGTGAATCCAGGCGCAACAAAGTCCGTCTCGCAATTGGAAACACGTGAACGGGCTTTCCTTCTGGCCTACCGTAGGCCATATCATGTTGTTGGTGTGTGTATGCGGCCAGCCGCCAATTACGCGCTCCTCCACTCTTATTTAAACACAGACAGATACTCTTTTTAGTGTGAAGTCCTGATACCGAAGTAGAGAACACTCAAAGTCCCGCTAGAAAACTTGCCAAATGCCACAATCATAAACATGCACTACTTTTCAAACGCATTACATTCGCATGAGCCCTGACCGCTTGTTGACATTTCAAAAGGTGTTTAGTCGGTGTAATATACTTTGTTTCACGTGTACAATGGGTGGCAAGGACAGCTGGTTTATGAGACCTTGTTTTATCAGTAATTACAGTGTAATGATAGTACAAACAAGGAAGGTAAATGGGGTGAAGTGTCTTGCTTATCTGTAGGGTGACTAACTCGACTTTGCACCCAAAAAAGTTTGAAAAATGAAGTCGAAGTTTAAAACACAAGTTCTATTAGAATCGAGTTTTTTTGACGCTGATGTCACCAAATGAGTTCTCAACGTAGATCGATTGGAAAAATTGCGCTGATCACGAATGAAATTTGACGATTTTGTTGCAAAAAATTCAAAAAAGTTTGTGTATTACAACAAAAACATGTACACAAATTCAAAATTTCAAACGCAATTTTCTCGAAAACTACAACGATTCAGAGGATGCTGTCAAAACAAAAAATGATTCATTTTTCATGAACTTTCCGAATATATAACTTTTTCATAGTGTTTTTTGAAATCTCATATTAGATGTTTTCGTTGTAATACACAGATTTTTCAAAAATCGCTAACTTCAAATGCAATTTTCTCGAAAACTACAGTGATTCAGAGCATGCCGTGCAGTTTTTTGTGTGTTGCTATGGACGTTGAGATATTTAAAAAAAATTTTTTAAGATTTTGGAATAAGTCTGTGTATTGAAGCGAAAACCTGAATTTTGTCCCTTAAGGAATTTTTGAAAAATAACACTGTCAATCGATAGAGCGTGTTGAAAAACGGTAGTGCCCCAATTTTCATGAAAATCGGAGATACCCTTTTCGAGAGAATTCAACTCGAATTTTCTCGAAAAGGGTATCTCCGATTTTCACGCAAATTGAGGTACTACCATTTTTCAACACGCTTTATCGATTGGCGGTGTTATTTTTCAAAAATTTCTTAAGGGAGAAAATTCAGATTTTCGCTTCAATACACAGACTTATTCAAAAATCTTAAAATTTTTTAAAAAAATATCTCTACGCTAATAGCAACGTTGGGCCACCCTGTATCATAAAGCCCTTCCCTTAATTTGGCTCCCCGCCCCCACCGAAAAATTCTTGACTACAACATTGCTACACAACTATGCCAATGTTTTTTAAACTTTAAACTTATAGATGCATAAATCTTGTAGCACAATTTTTGATCCCATCAAAACTTTTACCATACCATTCTCGTAAAATACGTCATTAGTGCTCCGTTTTGAAAAATTCATTTTAGATCTTTGTAGTGTGAGTTTCAAACTCCAATATTGTGTCCTTTAAATTTATGCAAAATCTTCATTTCATTCATATCGTTTCATGCAAAACCTTATTCTTAAAGCCAACTTTTAGGGCATAGGCTCTAATGGAACGAAGAGGATGGAACGATACGAAAAACATGAATGAAACGACATAATGGGGCGAAACTAAATTCAAGGTTTTCGTGTTAATATTCAGGCAAATTCAAAGCCATTTCCGGACTCTGTCAGAGAATGAAATCGTTTCATTCGTATCTTTTTATTTGTATTAGTTCCATCTTTGTTCATTTCATTCGTATTTTTTAAAACTTTTCATTTCATTCGAGTCTATCCACTTTTAGAAATCCTAAAACTTTAAACGCGCTATTTGTGTCTGTTTGTGCTATCTCCGTCACTTTAAATCCAATTCTTTCACGGCCTATACCAATCGATAGGACTCGGTGAGAGAAGAAAAAGACACCAAGATCATGGGGATTTTTTAGCCCCATATCATGGTTTACGTAAGTCTTATAGTTGAAATTTAAGAATCTAAGACTTATATAAATTGCTTGCAGGTTCGATTCTCAACAGAAACCGAATGTTTTTGCCCCTGCCAAAAAATTAGAAGCGCATATACTCGGAGCGAGGCCGAGCTGTACTCGGTGGCGAAGCCGAGCTCCGTAGTACGGGTAATAAATACAACTTCTTTCCCCTCCGGGCGCTCGGTCCCCCAGTTTATAACATTTGTCTGGGCAAAGTTTCTTTGGTGAAATCCAGAATAAAAAATCCCACTTCTTCGAGATGGCCTGGATCAGCCAAGCTAAGTGCTTTTTGCATAAAAACCCGCATTTTTCGTTGAACAAATGTGTTTTAATTGCGTATTTGGCCACACACGGCGGCGAGACATCGGCGGCGACAAATTTAGTTTAGCCCTTTCTATTTCTATTCATGCAATTGGAGGCTAGCCGCGCGTTCTTTGGACCCATTTGCCCTTAGAACAAATAGAAGAGTAAGCCTAGGTTTTCGATCTCTAAGATTTCGGTTACCAAATTTCGTACAACAAGGAAGCTATCCCAACTTGGCTTCTCCGATTTCGTCTAAATATACGCCAATTTTTTACCCATGGTAAGGATAGTAAAAAACCGCGAAAATTGTTTCCTGCCAAAAAGTTTTTTCGGTGACATCGCTATAAGGAGATAGGGTCCAAAATGTGATTTTTGAGGTTAAAATTAGGGTTTAAAGAAATGGTGATAACTTTTTATGGATAAAAGCTTTTTTGATAACTCTTTTTGCATTCGATAGGGGATGAAAAGACGAAAATTTTGATATATTAACTTTGGCCTTGGACTTTTGTTTTCATGGCTAAAAACGCTTTAAAAAATGATACCATTTTAAAAAAATGACACAAAAATGGTGTCATTTTGTGAGGCGTTTTTAGCCATAAAAATAAAAGTCCATGGCCAAAGTTAATACATCAAAATTTTCATCCTTTCATCCTCTATCAAATTAAAAAAGAGTTATCGAAAAAGCTTTTAACCATAAAAAGTTATTACCATTTCTGTGAACACTAATTTTGGCCTCAAAATCACATTTTGGGCCCTATCTCATCAGGTTGGCGACACTTGCGCATTTAATAGTTACGCACGCACGTTTACGCATGTACATTTGCGGATGTACGTGTGCAACATTTGCGCATACACTTTTTTCTCACTTAAAAAAATGCGCAAAAGTGAATGCGCAAATGCACATGCGCAAATGCACATGCACAAATGTACATGCGCAAATGTAGGTGCGCAATGTTTCATGCGCAAATGTCGCCAACCCATCTCATCATAGGGGTGTCATTGTTCACATACAGATTTGATTACAAGGTGTTCCAAATCCACTGCAATATCCTTTAAATAAAATTAAAAATAAGGAAAAAATTTTTTGCGGCTTTTTACCACCCTTATCATGAGCAAAAAATTAGTATATGTTTGGGCGAAATCGGAGAAACCTAGTTGGGACAGTTTCCTTGTTAGTTAAGTAATAGCGTTTTTTAGACCCCTGCGCGGGGGATCAATAATTTGACCATCTTCTCACCTATCTCAGGATGACGGAGTGTCTATGAACCCTAATTTTGACCCCAAAAATCACATTTTGGGTCCTATCTTATTATAGGGGTGTCGGCAGGAAAAAATTTTCGCGGCTTTTTACTACCCCAACCATGAGAAAAAATTGGGGTATGTTTTGGGCGAAATCGGAGAAACCAAATTGGTATAGTTTCCTTGTAAGCATCGGAGCTCATTTGTTCAATCCTCTTCATTACTTCCTTTTCTGAGTCATGCTTGTTGGACGCCAAGAGAAAGAGGAAAAAGCAAAGTCCACTCCACCAGGTGCACGCAAACAACCTTTCAGGTGCGTTGTTTTTGTAGTGATGTTGTTCGAAAAAGCGAATTACTGGGAGTGCTGGATGAATACATGCGGATTCACTGATGCTCGCTCATTCTAAGAAGTGTTATTCACATGTGTTTTTCACGATTTTTCTCCCGGTGCCATCCCGCAATTGGCACTACTTGGTTTACTTCTTCGATGAGGATGTTTAATTCACTGTTATTTTAGATAAATGGCACGTAAATGAATTAGTCGCGTTTGTTCGGATGTGTTAGTTATGCTTGTTCCGATGTGTTAGTTTCTGCTCTTTCGGATGTGTTAGCTCTGCTCTTCGGATAAGTTGTTTTTATTATTAAATTTGAGAGAATTGCATCATTTCGCGCAAACCCACCGGGAGCAGGCTGGTTGTTGAGATTTTAGTTATAATTAATGCTACGTAGCACATGTTCAGAGTCGTTTTTTGTCTCTACACAAAGTTCAGGACCACAAATTTTCGCGGTGAAACTTGTTTTACGATTATGCGGGCTTAATGAGTGTCTCAAAGTTAGGCTGCGCGTCATATGGCTCAGATCCAAGGGGTACACTCATGGTGAATTGAGCCACGTTGGTGCTGGATTTAAAGCGGATTCTTTCACTCAAAAAAAGAAGCTCAAAAAAGATACTTGATGAAAGTTCTAGTGCCTGATTTTGCAGACGCTCTTTGTAGTGAATTTGTGTAAAATTTTAAAACTTTCGCATGCTTATCAGCACGTTTTTTTCTTTTATTTATATTGCAAGAAATTTTCTTAAATGGGTTCAAAGTACGAGAAATTTTTAACTTTTATTGCTACTCATTTGTTGTTTATCCTTTTAACAAGTAAGCCCAAAAATTCCAGACGATATTATACGTCAAGGCAGAGCATCTGGAACTACCTTATTTAGCTTTTCTTGCAAGATAAGGTAAAAAAGAAAGTTCTCCGGCTTGTGATACTTATATTCCCACCCAAACTACTTGGCATCAGCTACGGTATTGTTTCCTATATATTTGACGCGACGTCTGGTACAACCAGGCACTAACACATTTTGATCTGTCCTCTTCTTCACGTGAATTTCACCACTGTTTTTATGCAAGTGTTTTTTGAGACATTGTAGATTCAGCTAAGTGTATAAATTCCTTTCATTTATTCCTTCTCGAGAGATTTGTATCCATGATGTTGTTGAAAAATCCTCTTGTACTTTGTACCTTCCGTAAGTTCCAGAAATTCTACTTATATTAAAAACATAGCATGTCTATAATGGAGTGGGACTCAGATAGAGTAAAAGCAGAGCAGAAGAGACGTTTTTTAATTTTGAAAATAATGCCAAAAAATCCTCTTCACTTGTTAGGGGCACTTAAAAATATTTAAAAAATTTTTTTAGTTAGAATCTGGAGACCGAGCGCCGTTGGTGCTCGGCTCGGGCTTCTTTTTCGCTTCCGATTGTTTCTGAGCGCCTCCGAGTGCTTCTGAGATATTCGAATCTTCCAAGCGCATTCTAGTCTTCCGAGCGCTTCTGAGTGCTTCCGAACGCATTCGAGTCTTCCGAGCTCCTCTGAGTCTTTAGAGCGTTTCTGAGTCTTCCGAGCGCTTCTGTGTGCTTCCGAGTGCCTCCGAGTCTTTAGAGAGTTTCTGAGTCTTCCGAGCGCCTCCGAGTCTTCCGAGTGCTTCTGTGTGCTTCCGAACGTTTCCGAGTGCTTCCGAGCACCTCCGAGTCTTCCGAGTGTTTCCGAGCGCCTCCGAGTGCTTCCGAGCGCCTCCGAGTCTTCCAAGCGCCTCCGATCACCAAACCGGTTTCCCCATTCTAAGACACACACCTTACACGTTTTATATAAGAAGATGGATATTTTTTTAAATATTCAAATTTTTAAAATTAATTTTCAAATTTTATAAGTCATTTCTATTGGGATGTGTCCAATTCTAATCAAATCTATACTCAGACAGTTTCAACCACAAAGATCGGAAACGAAATTCAGCCTCTTTTTGTCCTTTAATTTTATCAAAATGTCGCGTTGGTAAAATTATTCACTCGCATGTGTTCATTATTTTCAATTCTAACTATAGTGTACTTGGCACGGACTAGCATGAGAGTAGTACTTTGTATGACCATGTGAAATGCATATCTATGCCTTACTAAGAGTGCATCTTTTTTTACATTACGTTGTATATTTTTGTCAACCGATACACGAGTATACGGTTCATTTCTTTTCTAACGTAGATAAGACTCTGCCAAAATGACCATATAAGCTGGGAGGAATGAGATTTTCAACATTTCTTTTTTGTTTTTGTGAAGGAGTTGTTTCAGGGTACTTTGTATTAGTGTAATAGAACTTGAATTTTAGCCAGACAAGTTATGTTTTACTCGCTTGGTAAAATTTATAGCAAGTAGAACTTTTTGCAGTAAGTCACATGCTTACGCAATTTCCAGTATTAGAAAAAGTGCATCCCCGGCACGAATTTCATATGAGCTCCATCCACCTCACGTGAACCGCACATTTATAACTTGCCGAGATTTCTGTGTTTAATGAAGCGGAGAAAATGTCGTTGTACTCAATTCAAGGTATATTTTTTGGGTTCAAATAGAATTAGTAACACATTTGTCTTATTGTGAACCATTGGTCCACAGCTGACGAAAATGTGAAAAAAAAGTGTTGGCAAGGGACGCAAATTCAAGCCTGGCGTAATTGGTAGCGCGCCCAAACATGGTTCATAATGCCGCGGGTCCGAAAAATCGTGAAAATCAAAAAATTCGTGATCTGTGAAAAATTGACAAATTCGACAAAAGTCGAAAAATTCGTGAAGATTTGAAAAATTCGACAAAAATTGAAAAATTCGTAAAAAATCGAAAAATTCGTAAAATTCATTAAAAATTGAATCCTGCAACCCCCCCCCCCTTCCGCCTCGATCGATCTGGTGCATCTATTTTTTAATTTTTACTCCTTTTTTCAATTTTTCTCTAAAACCTTAGTCAAAACTCTTTTCTCCTTCGTTTCTTCAAAATGTCATCTTGCGTCACGTTTTCATCTGTCAACTTAAAAAACCTGCGGATATTTATAACACATTAGTTTCTGCTTTTTCTGTGCCGAGCTCAATAAGTACAAACTAATCAAAGCTATAATCAACCTCCGCTTTTTGAAGTATAATTGTGCGAAAATATTGTGCATTAGCACCTGATGTATGATCTTCAAGCGTAGTTGGTCTCGCCGACTAAATAAGTTCGGGATTATTTCTTGCTGGGCGCGCTGCTGCCCCGACACGTGGTCAATTATATTGGTAAAATCCCCCGATCATTTATGAGCCTATAGAGTGGCATTCCAGGTTCCATGATTATAAAACTTTATGTGTGCGAGTTTGTGAATGGGCGGAGGAAATGCATTGCTGCTGTCTGGACTCAAAAAGCGACCACTATGCTCACTGTGTTCCAGATAAATGTGATGTTTGGAGATTGAGTTTTCTTGTTGTTGTTATGTTATATAGCTTATTCAATTCTAGACTAAGAAACGTGTAGAGATTTTTGAAAAAGTTTTTTTTACTTTTTAAAAATCGTGCTCAAAATGAATCATGTTTTTAAGAAGCTGTATNTAGCTTATTCAATTCTAGACTAAGAAACGTGTAGAGATTTTTGAAAAAGTTTTTTTTACTTTTTAAAAATCGTGCTCAAAATGAATCATGTTTTTAAGAAGCTGTATTTAAAGGGGGTAACCTTTACGAAGGGTGCATTAGAAACTTCAACGTGTTATATCTCAACAACCATAAAAGATTTTTGCATGGGGTCTTTTTTAAAAATATTCCTCCCGATGCGTAGAATATTTTTTTAAAAGACTCCGTCCAAAAATCTTTTATGGTTGAGGAGATATAACACTTTGAAGTTTCAAATGCACCCGTCGAAACCCTGCCGTAAAGGTTAGTATAGGCCAGGTTTTTTTGTATCTTATGTAGGCTATTTTATAAGGCAAACCCATCAACGGGGCGATACGTTACTACCGGAGTCGTTCGACTGAAGCCAACTGCGACTTTTCGTTTCAATACAAAGCCCCTCCCTGATTCAGGGAAGCGTTTTTTCATTTCCTAAATCAGGGAGGCGTTTTTTCGTTCCATTTAGGCCGACACGCTACCACCGGAGTCGTTCAACTGAAGCCAACTGCGACTTTTCGTTTCAATACATAGGCCTTCTTTGAATCAAGAAAACGTTTTTTCGTTCCATTTAGGACCTAAGGTATAAAAATCTTGCATCAAAATTCTAAGTTCTTACACAAAAAGTTACTCCCTTGTAAAATTACCGTATATATACTAGGGCGAAGTTTTTCACGTGTCAATCTTTTTTTCTCCCCATTAAACTAGTTGTTTACTTTTTTTTATCTTCATCAATTTCTTGCCCTTTTCATATTTGTCTCTTCGACCTCTTTTTTTAATTGATGAATTCACCATTTTCCAGCGTGCAAACCGAATGTTTTCTATCTGATTTTCCAATTCATTATGGTAGATAGATAGTCGTGCTAGTTGTTTTGAAACAATTTTTCATGCGGACTTTGTACCTTGTTGCACTTGAATAGCCAGATGGAAAAATAATCCTTTTGTTTTTTCCAACGTGTGGGCATTTTTGCCAACAAAACAAACGAGATAATCATCCGTTTTCTTTGCTATTGCAATGATATTTTGTAATAAATGTTGTGGGGGAGGGGGAAGGGGCTATCCAGATATTATGTTATCAAGTTGGGGGGTCAGTTGAAAATTCGTGAAAAATTAAAAAATTCGTGAAAAATTGAGAAATTCACCAAAAATTAAAAAATTCGTGAAAAATTGAAAAAGTTTTTTAACCCTAGTGCATTTTTGATAACGTGGGAGGGAGAAGTGTCAAAAATCCAAAAAATTCATAACATAATATCTGGATCGCCCCCAAGCTAGTGAATAAGTTATTATCTAATGTGTCAGGTGCAAGAACAGACAGATTATAAATGCATGAACTCGGTTTTGCAAGTCGATTTTTTTAGAAAATATTCATATCCTTGTTTGTAAATTTGTTTTAATAAGTTTTTTGTGGTAACCATGACTGTTCCTTGATAGGAATAGACAATAGAAATATTTTTTCACATCATACATTGTATATCAGACTCCACAGTTCTCTTATCATTTCTTGCCGATTCTCTATCGTCGTTCTCTAATTCATTACGAATTAAGCCATGTTCACACGTTTTTTTGCTTGTCTCCTTGATGACTTCCCCGATGAAAGAGCAAGCATTGTTCCTTTTCTGATAGCATTTCGTGCACACTTTCGCACCAAATATTCTTCCATCTCAAGCATACAAATTTCTTTTTGGACACCATTTGTTGGCCCAATTAGCAAGTCTTTTCAGGGTGGGCTTGGATTCCGCACATGTGATGCATTTCCGCATTTCGTTCCTGGTGCGGCCAAGCTTCAATTCTCGCATGTGCTTTGTGCTCTTTTAGCATTGGAAATGAATTCGAAAATGGTCTATTCTCTATTCGCGTGTGCAAAACAAAAGTCTTACTTTTCCATGAAACTTTGGTTTTCACACACGAAGTTTTGGTGTGAGATCTTGATCTTTCATATTTCCGTACTCATGGAAATAATATTTCCAAAATGCAGCTAAGTCAATTGCCAAGCAGAGACGAGTCCGGCTAGTGTTGTGTGTGTTTGATTCTATTATGCTTATGTTAGTTCCGTGTGTTTTTGCACAAGTGAGTTTTGATAATTGTGGAGCTTGATTCGACGAAGCGAAAAAAATGTGGGAATCGTTCGGAAGCGTGTATTTATGAAAAATTCTGCTACCTTTTATCCATAGTTCCACTCGTCAACTTTGAATAAATCCGATTAACTTCCATATCCATCTTGGATGAGGAATTCGAATCGCTTCTTAAAGAAAGCAAAAGACTTTGTACTCTTGTTGTTTTTCAAATTTTGAAGAATTTTTCAATTTTTGGTGAATTTTTCAATTTTTGATGAATTTTTCATGGATTTTTCAATTTTTGACGAATTTTTTGGTTTTTCACGGATTTTTCAATTTTTCGATTTTTAACGAATTTTTGACGGATTTTTCAATTTTTGACGAATTTTTCGATTTTTCACAGATTTTTGAATTTTTTACAAAGTAGTATGAAGTGGAATGGTGTCGTACCATTCTACTTCATACTACTTTGTAAAAAATTCAAAAATCCGTGAAAAATCGAAAAATTCGTCACTAGTGATGCGTCGAAATCGGAAAAGGTCGAAATCGAAATTTGGGGGTCGAAATTTCATAGGAAATTGCCCATTTTAAAGCTGAAAATGACGATTTTTGGCGAAAAATGATGAATTTTGATGAAAAAATTGTCAATTTTGAGCACATTTTTTATATGAAAATAATGAAAAATATTGGTGACACTGCAAAAAGAAATGGCTTCGCGCGTGATTGAACCCTCGATCTTATGCGTGTAGTTGGCGCCACTTCGCACTTTGCCATGTAAAAATTTTTTTACAAAAAGTGATGTCCTACAAAGTTGTCCGTCGTGATCTCATGAACAGTTTTGTTCCTGCAAAATTTTCCTACACGAAAATGAACTTAGACATTATTCATTTCATGTGAATACACCAATTCAATTTCTCACATGTTTCTGATGTTTGTTGACATATAGTTTCGCATGAAAAAATGTGATTTTGCTACTCAAAAGTGCAACTTATACATTATTCATTCCATGTGAATACAAGCTCAAAAGCTCTCAATTTTCCATTATTCAGCCATGGATTGTCGCTTTACGTTTTGCGGTTCATTTTCACACATTTTATTTTACCTTTAATCTTTTACTAACCATGTACATTAGCTCTTATTTTTGGGAATTTTTGGAGCTCGGATTAACACGTAAAAATCCAGGGAATGTTGAAATTGGGCAAAAGTTTCCAGATCCGATCGGGACTTGAACCCCGGACTTTTTGGCTATTGTCCAAGTGCACTACCATTGTGCTATCGAGACTTCCAACTGATGCCCATTAATTTCTGATGAATCGTCATTTTACGCTCGTTTTCGTTGAAATTTTTTTCAGTAGTTTGCAAGAATGTATGCTGAATACGATCCAATCGGCCTTTTTGAGTTGAACTCATGTTTTCGTGTCAATATCCTGACTTTAGCTATCATTTGTGGAGCTCTGATTAACATGTGGAAATCCAGGGAACGTTGAAATTGGGCAAAAATTTTCAGATCCTACCGGAACTCGAACCTCGGATCTTCTGGCTACCGTCTAAGTACACTACCATTGCACTACCGAGACCTCCAACTGATGCCCGTTAATTTCTGGTGAATACCATGTACATTATAGATATTCTTGAAAATGACGTAAATCGTTGATTAAAGTTTCTAACCAATTACTAGTCACAAGTTTATATCCGGTCTATATCTATTATTTCCCTGTGAAAACACCAACTCAATTTCTCATATGTCTCTATCGTTTGTTGACATATAGTTTCATATGAGAATGTGATTTTTTGGCTACAAACGCTGGGATTGTCGTATACGTATAACGTGTTATAGATCAAACAGTTTAACTTGATGTATTCACGTGAATTTCAGGGAATTGTACTGAGAATTATTCCACATTTCTATCTATCTTCTGTTCCATTTTATGTCTGTCTTGTTAGTTATGCGCCTGTTCGCATGATCAAATTTTGTACCAAATTCAACTGTCAAAGAACGACTAGTTCGAATAGAAATGACGAAATTTTCACAATTTCAAAAAGGGGGGGGATCAAATTGTCGAGTTAGATTTATGCTTTTTTACAGCCTCGACGAGACGAATATAAATTGACACCAAAAGTATCCCAATTTGAACATTGTTTTTGGTTATTGAAACGAAAACTTTTGGAAATTTTCGTTTCAATAACCCAAAATAATTTTAAATTTGGATAATTTCAGTGTTATTTGATTCGTCTTTTCGAGTTATAAAAAATGATGTTTTTCGAGTTAGATTTATACTTTTAGCACATAAATTAGGGCTTAGGCTTAACATAAGACTTACGGTTTGTTTCAACGAGCAAGATTAAGATTCGGGTCTAGTGACGCA
The DNA here is from genome assembly GCA_900406225.1 of Acrobeloides nanus. Lineage (NCBI taxonomy): Eukaryota > Metazoa > Nematoda > Chromadorea > Rhabditida > Cephalobidae > Acrobeloides > Acrobeloides nanus. Next base: position 16,148 of record OZJO01007265.1, read on the forward strand.
ATGACAAGTTATTAATTACACAGTTGACGGTTCGATATATATGTTACGGGAAAATCTGGTTTTCTCGGGAAGCTTAGCTTTAGGCTAAGGCTTAGTTTTAGTTTTAGGCTTAGATTTAGGCTTAGATTTAGGCTTAGTTTTAGGCTTAGCCTTAGGCTTAGAATTAGGCTTAGGCTTAGCCTTAGGCTTAGATTTAGGCTTAGGCTTAGATTTAGGCTTAGATTTAGGCTTAGGCTTAGTCTTAGGTTAAATCTTAGGCTTAGCCTTAGGTTAAGCCGTAGGCTTAGCCTTAAATTAAGCTTTAGGCTTAATTTAATCCCAATTTTGGGTACTACTTTGGGCGGGGTCTGGGGGAGGTTTGTACACGTGTGCTGCTAATTAAGATTTTAATTAGCATTTTATTTTCGAATTCAAATTCGTATGCACGTTGTACGCTTTCATATGACTATCATGTGCCCTTGTTCTATCCAGCTCATGACTTTCAAATTCTAATCACACGTTTTGTCTGGCACTAACTTATAAAAATCTGAAACTGATATGGGAAATCTCCGCCCTTTTACTATTGTTTATATTCAGCTCGTTGTCCTACTATAATTGCAATGTCTCGTCGTTGTGAACTCGAGGCAACGGTAGCTTGTGTGTGTGTCGACGGTGTTGCTTGAATTGATGTGTGATTGAAGAAGTGGGGCGGAGCAGCTAGTTGTGTGAAACGGTGTGTATGTGGAGTGTCGACTGTGATGGAATTTGATTCGCGTGGACCCTGCAGTCGTAGTTGTACAAAATGAATCAGAGACGGACTTTGCTTAACATGCAGCATGTTAAGCAGTGGTGTTTCTCGAGCAGAGAGCAGTTGTGCACGTGTGTTGTCTCGTACACACATGAAATTCATTTTGTTATACGTAGCCTTATATTGGCAAGCACTCTTGTGTTTCTGATCATTTATCCAAAATCTGTCTGAGCATAATAGTACCGGGAACATGTGTGGTGTACAAATGATGTATACAAATAGGCGAGTTTTATTTTTAATTATCATTTTAATCAAATGATCGTGCGATTATTTCCTTTTTTGATTTATTTGATCCATTTACTTGTTAGTTATTTGAATAAGTTACAGGGTGAGTTAACAAAAGTGGATTTTTGCGATTTTCGATCAAAAAAATTTTTTTAAAGTTTTTTCTAAAATAACTCTATGGGGTTTGATTCGCAGAAGTAGCCTAATATGTTTTCACCCTTCATATCTTGTAAACAGTATACCAAATTTTCGCAAAAGAAATTTTTCCTAACTCTATGGGGGTCACATTTTTTTCTATGCGAGAAACCGATTGCGCACATTGAAAAATCTTGAACATGCTTCCCTGTTCCTAGCCAAAAAATATGTAAAAATCCGGGTTTTTGGACTGATTTTGGGTCAGGGGGAAACTACCCTGTAACACTTTCTTTTACCCATCCTGTAACACTTTTTCTTTTAGCCACCTTGTAATTATCGCGCCGTTTTTTTTGGTCTTGTTAGTCACATTTTAAAGATACTTTTACCGCGAGATAATACACGTGAATTTTTGTTTACGAAAAATAAACGCGAGTAAATTCTCCGCCTTTTCAGTGTGCAAATTCTCTTTGCATTCAGCGGATATTTTGCTGGCCAATTTCCTCGCTCACTTTATTCTCTCTTGTTGACTGGGAATTCGTGCTAATTTCTTTCTAAAAATGACTCCGAACTCATTCAATGGATCAACTCCACCAACTCGTATTTACAGGAAGAGGAAGCATAACCAAAACCAAGGAAGTGACAACGACTTCAGTGACGTAAGTACTTTTTGAAGTTGAACAGTTAAGCAGGAAAAAAGTAGAAAATCTCGAGTACGTCAGATTTGTGATCAAAGAGAAAAGTTAAATTGCGCAAAAATTGCGGTTTTTGAGCACAATTGATTTATGTACAGGATGGCTGAAAAACGTGGATTTTTGCAAATTTTCGGCAAAAATTTTCCCTAAAATAACCTTAGGCTTAGGCTTAGATTTAGGCTTAGACTTAGACTTAAGCTTAGATTTAGGCTTAGGCTTAGTCTATGGGGATTTGGTTCGTAGAAGTAGCCTAATATGTTTTCGCCCTTCAGATCTTGTAAACAGTATACTATTCGGTAAAACTTCGATGACTTGGAAATTTTCAGGCGTATAAGTGATTTGAAAAATCCTCTTTCTTTCAGATATTCTTATGTAATCTCCAACATTGTAACATGGTTTTGTTGAAAAGTTTTCGCCAAAAAAAATTTTTTCTAAAATAACCATATGGGATTTTCTATGCGAGGAATCGATTGAGCGTATTGAAAAATCTTGAAAACGCACCCCCAAATCAGGCCAAACAACCGGATTGTTGCAATTTTTGGGCTGATTTGAGGTCAGGGGGAAGATTTTTCAATGCGCGCAATTGTATAGAAAATCCTCCATATGGTTATTTTAGCTCATCCATGGTATTTTTAAGCTATAAATTTTTCTTTAACATATAAGCTTTTCTTGTCAGCCTATAGCACTTCAACAGTATCAAGTCTTAGCTCGAAATTCTTTTCTCTTCCATAAATCTCGATCTATTTATATCTACAGTAGCAAACTAGGAAACTGAAACGTAAAAAGTGCGAGAGCTAGACTTTTTTCATATATCCAAATTAGTAGTTTCGTTTCAAAATTCCTGTGAAAATTTTAATTCTAGTCTAGTGTTTCCTGCGTACTTTGTTCCATATTCCTCATTTTTTAAACAAATATGTACACAATATGATTT
>OZJO01007268.1:0-11963 GCA_900406225.1 Acrobeloides nanus
TTTCTTCTATAAAATTTTTCCGATTGAATCAGGAATTAAAAGAAGAATTGTTTATTGAAACGAAAAAAAATTTAAATCCTTTGAAAGAATTTTTTAATCTCTGAATACGAACTACAAACTATATCAGAATTTTTAAATTTCTTTCAAAGAATTTAAATTTTTTTCGTTTCAATAAACAATTCTTATTTTAATTCCTGATTCAATCAGAAAAATTTTATAGAAGAAAAAAATCTTTGACGAAAAAAAAGACTATACCAACTCTCTGACAAGTAAACGTTCCGGATTGACGCCAAAATCATTCAAAACCTCTTACACAATTTACTAAGAGAAGATCTATACTTCACTCGCATTGCGAGTGCTCGCTGCGAGTATTCGAGACGAGTAACTCGCAGCGAGTACTCGCAACGTCTCCAGCTACACTTCGTTTTTAAGCGGTCCGAAGTTACTCGCAAGTGCTGCGAGTACTCGCTGCTTCCAACTATATTTTGTACTCGCGCGAGTTACTAGTGCGAGTTTACTCGCAACATTTCGATAGAAGAAAGGTTGCGAGTACTCGCGAGGATTATAGGCAAAATCCAGTTACTCGGGCCGGACTCGAGTAACTTGTTGGCTCCATGGAGGAGCCTTTTATCCACTCAGCCATCCGGGTCGTCTGATCAAGAGTCTTCGTTCGGACCAATATCATAATTTATAATCACATTTCGAAATGCGATAACGCAAGATTCAATTTTTTAAAATTTTTTTCAAAAAGAAATTTGACCTAAATAGGGGCCTTTTTTCCTTACCTTTGATGAAAAAATGAGCTAGGATTTTGCAAAATTGCACAATAAATGGGATGTTTTTGTTTTCAATAAAGAATCTAGAGATAACAGGTAGTAAAACCGTGTAAGAGATTTTGAATGATTTTGGCGTCAGTTCGGAACGTTTCTTGTGAGTCCGGGATAGGCAGTGATCTTCATTTCTCGCTAAAGTTCACATTGCAAGCCCCTAGGAACGAAGTTTTCCTTGAGAAAATTCGCATATTTTGAGTTTTCGTTTTAGTACACAGACTGATTCCTTGAACCAGGATCAGACAGTGGTTTTTAAGCTGCAAAAATGCGCGCCATCGACTCTCCGCATGGAAAAATTTATCGATCTATGGCTAAAATATTCAACTGTAACAATCTTTTAGATCACATTTGTCACATGTATGGCGTTGTCTATTCCCAGCCGGATTTCCCCACTTATACCTTGATTAGCACATCCGGGCAGATATATCAACCACCATTGCCATTTTTAGAACCGTTAGGTCAAAATTCATCCTATTTAAAGATTTCAACAATAAGTTGTTCTAGGTGTGATGTAAGACGAACTTTTAAAAGACATGCAAATTGCTTCTACAACCGTCGTAGAATTTCTACAACGCCCTTAGAAAATTATGGTAAATTTCTACAACAATCGTTGTAATCACGACGCTGCATCGTATTCAATTACAGCGAAAACCGTCGTCGAGTTGTAAAAAAACTATGACACGTTGTAAAATTACGACGACTTTTTCCTTTATTTTTTATAGGCGTCATAGAATTCTACGATGCGTTTTGGAAAAAGTACAAATTTGTGGCCACTACAACGGTTTGCGACCTTTTTTTAGTCTCTGAGTTCCCAAAAAACCTGCTCTAATTCAACCCAATATGTTGCGAATTATACCAGTTATTTAACTTCCAGTTTCACTCCAACGTTTGATTTGAGTCAAGTCGTCGGGATTGTCATAAGTTTTGGGGTTCTCGCTATTGTTTCAGTTATTCCATATGTGCTGGTTCTTTATGTAGGATTTTTTGTACCTCATTGACCATCTAATTCAGGCCATCTTACGCGAAAATAACCTTTGGGAACTTGACATATACAAGCTTATCTTTCATCTAGGGCTCTTAAACATTGCTGATACGATTTTAAGAGTTTATTACGTTAGTATATGGGGAATTTGGTATGGACCAATGGCGAGACAAGTAAGTCTAGTTTTGATATAAAAACAAAAAAATGAAAGAGAACTATGAAATAATCGATAGATTCCATCCCAAAATTGCAGATTTAAATTTTCACTGTAATACACAAACCGTGTCAATTGAATCAGCGTCAATCAATGATTTTGACGCCTTGGAAACAAGAGAAATCGATTCCTCGCATCAGACACCTCTAAGAACGACGTTTTCTTTGTTTTAAATTCTGCATATTTAAAATTTTCACTCATTTTCACCTTAATTGCACAAACCGGTTCTCTGAATCAGGCTTCTCTCTTGGTTTTCACGCCGCCTAATTGGTTCATGATAGAAAAAACCTTTTGGATATATCCATTGCACAGTTTTTATCACCCCCTCACGAGATTGCGCGGACAAGAAATCAAAAGCTGGCCTCATTTATTAGTGATTTAGTATGTCGTGGCTGTTCAAGATGCTGTTTCTATAGCTATTTCTACCTTAACATGGGCTCTAGCACTAAATCGATGGGATGTATTGGCTAATCCAGTGAAGGTTGATTGGATTAATCGAAAATGGTTGTATTTGGTAAGATGGCTGGTTTGATCTGCAGCCTTAAACTTTAGGTTATAATCGTAATTGCCTATTTTTCTGGCGTTCCTATGTTTATCTGGAACGTTTTACCAGGATGGGGCCGATTTATGATCAACGTTCAAATCAATAACGAACCGCATTTGGAACAAATAAAGGAATACATGTCGTTACAGATCTATTATATCCAACTTGATATTGAGCAAAGCTTAATGGTGTTTTCATTGGTGTTATACATATGGTCTACAATGAACATTGTTTATAAGGTACAGAGCGATCATTTTGGTCTTTTTTACCTTTTTAAAAAATGTGGAAAAAATTCAAAATTGTGTAAACAAATTGTCAAATTTTCGAAAAAATGCAGGTCAGACGGTCGCTCTCTTTACCTGGGTTGTACAAGCGACTACTGTTGTTAGACTATCGAAATAAATCAAAGAACTTTTGGCACTATAACTTTCGCCACGTTTCATGTTCGCTACAGCAACTTTCGCCACGTTTCATGTTCACTACAGCAACTTTCGCCACGTTTGTGTCAATATACAAAAAAACTCTCTATTTAGTGCCCCATCCTGCCAGAGACGAAAACCTCCATATAGTGCCCCTCCGGAAGGAGGGGGGGGGGGGCACTATATAGAGGTTTTACTGTACATATTTATTCAAATAGACAACTCAACTAGTCGAAATTAAAATGTTTATTGACACAAAAGTGGCGAAAGTGGTAAAATGACACTTGTTCTTTTGTCGTGTTGTTCTTTGACCACTTGTTCTTTTTGACCGGTTGTTCTTTTTTTCCAACCGGCTGTTCTTTTAGCTTAGACCGGTTGTTCCTAAAATGACCTGTTGTTCTTCTGACAAAAATAATTTTTAGAAGAACAACAGGTCGGAAAAAACGGGTAGGAACAACAGGTCGGCTGTATGTTCTTATGACCGACTGATTGTTCTTCTGAGCGACTGGTTGTTCCTACTGGTTCCCTTAAGCCTTAGGCTTAGGATATAAGCCTTAGGCCTCAAGCCTTAAGCTTAAGTTGGAATAACCGGTCGGAAAATGTATACCGGTTGTTCCTACAAACGACCAGTTGTTCCTACCAATGACCGGTTGTTCACAGAAAGAATTTTTTGGTGGTATAGGAACAACACGTCGGAACAACCGGTCGGAAAATGTATACCGGTTGTTCCGACTTGTTGTTCCGATTTTGCCTTTAAGAACAACACGTCATTTTAGGAACAACAGGTCGGAACAACCGTCCGGAACAACCGGTGGATGAGAACAAACGGTCAGGAACAAAGTTACGGAAGAACAACCGTCCGTTGTCCGCGAAAGTTACATGGCGAAAGTTATAGTGCCGAACTTTTGAGAATATTGTGATTGGAAACAGATTTGAATGATTCAATTTAGCGCTATGTCTCCAACAACATATCCAAAAAGGAACTTCTTCTATTTGCCCAAGCTTTATTCCCATGCTTGGTTCGAATCGTAGCAAATGCGATCACCATGGCATATACTTCAAGAGTACCGTGGTTTTTGTTGTCAACCAATCTAATGTGGCTTCTTGAATCATGTCATTATCCTTTTTTGTACTTATTATTGAACAAGTATGATTGGATGACATCATACTAGTTTGAAAATGAAATTTAGATCGATTAGACATGCAATAAAGAGACATGTATTCAAACGAGGATTTAGTAGCAGTGTTGTACAAGTGACTACTGTTGTTAGACTATCGAAATAATTTGTTCAACTTCTATAATTTTTCATAGACATCTAAAAAATGCTACATTTTGTATATTATATAAATTAATTTATCAATAAATTCTTGCAGATCTTTATTCTACAAGATCTAAATACCCACTCATTATAGCACTCCAAGCATTTTGTTCCTTGTGACTTCTTAACAATAGAGAGGCTTGTGGTATTTTTCCGAGAACTTTTGATAAAGAGGGTCTTATCAAATGACCTTGGTGTCGTTTAAAAGTAGAATTCATACGCTTTACAATGATACCAAAACCATGCCATAAGACCTTTTCTAACACAAAGTTCATAAATTAATGTTTTTTATGATATAAGGAATTTTGTCGACATTTTGATAAGATATGGAGAAAATTAATGTCTATGCTAAAATTTCAATTGTATTAAAAAATTCTACAAAATTGTATTAAATAAAATTCTACAAAATTCAATTTTTCAAAAAAATTATTGCAAACTGTTCTCCCATTGTTGGTAGCCAAAAGTTGACATCAAGACGAAAACGGCCCTAGATTATTATTTATAAAAATCAAAATTTATAAATTCAAAATTTATAAAAATTAAAATTTAAAATATTTAAAAAAATCAATACTTTGATTTTCTAAAAAAGACTTAAAAAATTTGTGGTATTAGTTAAATATCGGGATCGCATCTGAAGTTTTTTTTCAAAGTTTTCAAAAATAACATATCTGGCCTATTTTTGTGCGTACCATTCAAAAATCAAATTTTTAAAGGTCCGAAGGTAATTCCCGTTTCGTTATGCACAGAGAGGGGAAGCCCCTGGGCGACTCATTGTTTCACTAGTTGAGTTTGTTGCTGTGGATGGAAACTACCAACGGGACAATGAGTCGTCTAGGGTCCTTGTCCCCAGCACGCAGAGGAATAGAAATTACTTTTAGTCGTTTAAAAACGCAATTTTTGAATTCTACGCATAAAAATAGGCCGGATATGTTATTTTTGAGAATTTTGAAAAAAATTTCAGGTGCAGTTCCAATATTTAACTAGTACTGCAAATTTTCTAAACTTTTTTTTCGAAAATCAAAATATTGATTTTTTAAGCTTTTAAATTTAAATTTGTATAAATTTGGAATTTTATAAATAATGATAGATGATTGACGAAAACTTACATAAGTAAAAGGGATCCAAAGAGGTCGCCCAATGCTGTTAAAATGGGAATGGTGTTGTTATCTGGATTAATTTTGAGGCGCCAATATACTCGGCTCATGAGCTGGGTCACATATAGAAGGATTGAAACCTAAAAAATGCAAAATTCGCATAATCAATTTTTCCATCAAAATTCCCACTATTGTATTACAGAAAACACTAAGTTATAAAATCTTGAGATGCGATAAAAAATATCGGAGCTAGGTTACTTGGGGGGACACTTAACATGACCCAAAATTTCAAAGTTCAAAACACCGAAAATTTTCTAGAAACACACCCTCTAGTGCATACATGAGCAGCACCCCAGGTGAAATTTTCAAAAAAAACCCACAACCCTTATTTGGTCTCCCTCCCGATGAGATCGAAAAGTTGCCAACCAAAAAAAGATTGACAAATTTAAAAAATAATCTTTTTTTCCAAAAATAAATATGCTGCTTCCAGCAACCTACTTTTCGACTATTAATCCTCAATTTGTCGGCCTTCCGACCTATATTCTATGTTCCTTTCGGCGTTTTGAACTTTGGAATTTTGAGCCATGTTAAATGCGCCCCCAAGTAACCTAGCTCCAAAATATTGTATGTGAAGATTTCGTTATTTAATGTTTTCTGTGGTACGATATTGGTTAACATCGTTTTTATGCAATTTTCATTTTTGTACTTTCTAACATTTTTTAAATAAAATTTTACATGAATAAAAGCTGCCAGCAAATACAAGAAGAAAAACACCCAATTCCATAATGCAATATTCCCTATACTAATGGCAAAAATCAACACCAAGAATACGATGTTTCCCGGAAACAGCATTATAGCCAAAATGAGTGCTTTGACCGATTCTTCTTCTAAGAAACAAAATTCGCATATCCTATCACGAATATACATGGGCAGCACCCAAGGTGGAATGTTCAAAAAATCCACAACCATCACAACCAACCGTCCCCCTTTTGATGGGTCGAAAAGTTGGTGACCAAAAAAAGAGATTGACAAATTTAAAAAATATCCTTTTTTTCCAAAAATAAATATGCTGCTCCAAGCAACCTACTTTTCGACTATTAATATTCAATTTGTCGGCCTTCCGACCCACATTCTACGTCCCCCCACAACCCCTCCCCCCAGGTGAAAAACCTGAGGTCATCTGGAGTATGCCCATGTATGATCACGAAGCTGATTAAAATTCTCTATATCGTTTCGTAGAAAGCACTAGATTATGAAATCTTGAAACATGATAAAAAATACCGTAATCTATAATTTCGTAACTTCGTATTTTCTAAGATACGATATAGGGAATTTTGTCGCCATTATGATAGGATATTTGGAAAATTAAAGTACCTTTGCATGCATAAGTTCGTAAGGGATTTAAATAGGTTAACAAGCTATTTGCTGGTAAAACTCCCCATTCTCCGAATTTATGTAGATAAGTGCTGATTCGACTGGCTTGAATGGAACCCAAATTTCCGCCAACGCCTAGAAAAATTGCGAATTTAAAAAAAAAACAGATTTTCTTGAAAATTTTTGAAAAAATATATTTTTTATAAAATTTTGAAAACTACTGTACCTGCTGTTACAGGTTGGAAATTGGCAACGCCTGGATATTTGCTATAAGCGTTTTGTAGAATGTACCCTGCCGTTCTAAAATTTTGAATGATTTAAAAAAATTTTTGAAAAAATTACGTGCTAAAGCACATAGCCGTGATAATTGAAAACCATCCTGTTTTCAGGACTTGTCGAGTATGAGGGTTTCTTTGGGCGATGCACATCCAAAAGATCGATGAAAGCAAAAAGGCTAGAATGATGAATAAGTAGATGAACTTGTGTCCATGCTCTTCACGGTGGTTGTTTATCATGGTGCCAAAAAAGATCTAAATAAAGGGTTTTATAAAAAAAATCTCAAAAATTTTCAAAACCAAAAATCTGTAAAACCCATAAACATGCAAAGAATTTTTTAAAAATTCAAAAAATCTTACAAAAGTAGTCATTGTAATGCAATCTCCAATCATCGCAGCAAACGGAGTCGCTATATTATCTGGGTTAATTCTCAAAGCAATTGCCAACAAAGTCACGCTGAACATCAGAAATGAAAACAGAAAAGAAGTAGCTGAAGATGTCACGATTGAAGTCAAATGTAGTGCCAATACATGGTCCAACGAAATCTGAAAAAAATTTAACGTCATAATAAATGACATTCCCAAAAAGTCCAAAATTTTTGACACCTCTACTATTTTGTAACCCTGTGACCCGTTGATATTTATGTGTAATGGTATTGAGGTTGGGAAATACACGAGAGGCGTATCTAACTTTCTAACTAACACCTAGCCGTAGCCAATAGACCACGGCTATTTAGTTTTGCACCCCGCTAGTCTCCCGCCCCCTCCAAGAGATTCTGAGTCTAAGCCTGAATTAGAACAATTCGAAAATTAGGATGCTTACTCTTTCTACGCCTTTAAAAATTACATAAACTTACCGAACCACTTCCATTTTGAATGATATAAAAAATCGTCGTCACATTAGCCGCTAGGAATCCAATGATCAAAGCTTGTGCTTGGTCTAGAGAAGCACTAGCGATGTAAAGTTTGATCTTCTGTTCACGGGTTTTCAATAAACCAAGGTGGGTCTGAAATTTTTGTGCATAAATCAATGTACATTTAATGTTTAAAAAATATTAAATTACATGCTTATAGGTACTATTTTTTGTTTTAATCGTATTTTGAGCCCGACTCAACAACTTCCCATAGTCTTGGTATCATTTTAAAGGGGGATGCTAATTAGGGCCCTTTCTCCAAAAAATTTTTTATGAAAATGACTTTCTAGGGATAAAAATAGGGTGATAAATCGATTGCGCACATCCCCGTAGCGTGAAAATGCTTCCTTCATCTTGTTTTCGCGAAAATAGCACTATTTTTAACGTGAAATAGTGCTATTTTCGCTAAAACAAGGTGAAGGAAGCATTTTCACGCGACGGGGATGTGTGCAATCGATTTTTCACCCTATTTTTACCCCTAGAAAGTCATTTTTCAAAAAAATTTTTAATGAAAGAGCCCTAATTTGCACCCCTTTAAAGCATAAACTTTTAAGCTTTAAAATGATACTAAAATCATGGAAAAATGATTAAGTCCCAATCGAACTGTGATCAAAATAATAATATCGGTAAGCGTTTAATATATAGAGGATTTTATGCAAAAAATCAATCGTAAATTTGACTACTTACCCAAGTCGCTAATCTCGACCCTAGTGTACTCTCCAAATTCCCTTTCAAACCACATAATGGAGGTATCAAAATCATTGCTTCTGGCATATCTGTTAGAAACTTTCCAGTCGAATATCTTGCTAGCAACAAACCAGCACATATTTCACCGATCCCGGTGAAAAAGAGCGGGATGCTTGTCTAAAACTGATCTAGGCAACTTTTTTTGAGAATCGCTTACCACCATGATAAACGACTTTTTGGATTCATGATCGAGTTGGGATTCTTTTCTCAAGCAGGAACAGCAGTAATTTTGGATTGCGAGGAGGATTTTGGTGATGAGTGGAACTCTGGCAACGCAATCACATGATTCGAGCGGTAGATGTTTCTGAGGAAAGGGCGTTTCGGGGTATTTGGTAAGGTTGACGGTAGATAGTCCGTCTAAAATCGAAGATTTTTGATGAAGATCAGGGTGCGAAAAAAGGGTGGTACCACCCCACCCACAACCCACCCTGAGTGGTACCACCCTGGGTGGTGGGTGGTACCACCTTTTCGCCCCCTGATGAAGATTTCGAACTTACATTCCAAGTTAGCGCATTTAAAATCGCAGTTTTCTGCCGAGTTGTCCGCAAGATAGCTCTCTTTGCAGTTCATTTTACAATTAGTTGAATCTCTCTGCCACCATGTAGCAGAACAGCAAATACAAAAACTTTGAAGATGTCAGTTTGAGTCAAGTTTTCAAAGGAGATAGAGTTTAGCATCCAAAGACAAAAAATAGACAAGGTGATAGCTGAGGGTAGAGTAAAAGCCTAAAAATTAAAAGTTTAAAATTTTCAAAAATTAGTGAAAATGAAATGATTTGGGGACACTGTGATACATAAATTTGAGCATTACTTTATAGTGTAGTTGAACAAGGGGGTACTGTATCCCCCCACTTCGTGTTTTTGCCGAAAATTTTTAAGCAACTACGTCGTATTTGGGGGCCAGTATCTCCTCCTTGTGTAGCTATGAGGGGGAGGTACCCTGCAAGCATGTCATATTTAGGGCGTCAGTACTCCCTCCTTGTACAGCTATGCTTTATTGTTAAGGTCATCATAGGCAAGATGGTCGGACAATCCGAGAAATGAGATGGCCCCTTTTAAAAAGCAAAATGAATAAGTTCGTTGGGTTGGACTGTCCCACTTGCAGTCCAACCCAACTAACTTATTTCAACCTAAAACAAACTAACTTCAAACCAGACGATTTTCGATTCCTTACTGACCATGTGTACTTTTACCATTCTTTTTATACTCATATTTTCAATCTTGCTTGGCTGCGCAACGTAAATGGTTAGTCAAAATAGATCAAAAAGTAGTGCGTCAAACCTATACGAAAAAATAAACTTATCCATGTGTACAATAACTATAAAATTGAATTAAACGACCATATTTGTTTAACTTTTTATTGATCAACCAAAGATTAAAGGCATTTAAATGGTCGATTTTTGGGTCAAGTACGTCATTCGGTTGGCTTTATCCAAATTTAGAGTATGACAGCATTCGAAAGGGATAAATTTGGAGATTTATATTTTCGATCTTGCTTGTTTGCGCCACACACATGGTTAGTCAAAATAGATACCTATCAAGATTTCAGGCCACATGATTTCAAGTCAAGTAAACTTGTTGTTAAAGGGGTAACAATTATGGTTTATTCTCTAAAAAAATTGTTCGAAAAAAATTTTCATTTATTTTTTTGCAAAATGATATAAGCTTAAGCCTAAGGCTTTGTTAGCATATCCTTAGGCTATACCTTAGACTTATGCTTAAACATTAGGCTATGCCTTATGTTAAGCCTTAGGCTAAGGCTTAGTCTTAGCTTAGCCTTAGGCTAAGCCTAAGCCTAAGCCTTAGGCTATGCCTTAGGCTAAACCTTAGGCTTAAGCCTTAACCGGCTTAAGCTAACAAGAAGTGGTCACGAAGTGTGTAACCCAGATTTCTCCGGTTTCAACGCTAAAAATCTTAAATAAATTTATTATGATGTTCTGCGTTAAAATTAGCTGCCCATAGGAGTGAAAAGCTGAGATCAGGCATTTATAATACATTAAAAAGGCCAAAAATTCGAATTTTTGACCTTTTTAATGTATTATAAATACCTTATCTCAGGTTTCGACTCGAAAAGGGTTCATGCTCCAAGAGTCCAGATGTTTTTAAGAATTCATAAAAATTTTCAAAAATTCCAGCTGAATTGGATTCGAATATGGGCTCCATTTCGAAAAAAATATCTTATGACTAGTTCAAGAGAAGAAAGTCAAATAATCGCTAGTTCGTGTTTTAGAATAAACAACAAAACAACAGCGAGGGACTATGATCTGTGAGTAAACTCGAGTCAGCCAAACAAACGCGTTAGTCAACCGGTGGATGATTCAGCGTGGCAAAGTGAAAAGTGAGAAGATGATCCATATTGGCGCCTTTGGCTCCACTCAGATGAAGGAACTATGCGACATCTATGAAATGAACCTCAGATTTAAGATGAAAATGTTCTCCGAATAAACGTTATCCGTGTCCCAAAGCTCATCTGAACCGTGAAACACCAAGCCAATGGACATGTCAACCGGTGGGTGATTCAGCGTGGCGAAATGAAAACTCCAAGTTTACTGATTGGATTCAACCAGTACTACGAACTGGTCAATGGCCAATCCGTGCTCCATGAATCGACCGGATTCTACTGTGTCTCCATCCAAATCGGCTCCATGGTAGGTGGAGAAGGTCAATTACCCAAGAACCATTCATCCAAAAACTCCAACTATACCATAGCCGTGTCCACCCAACAAACCAATGAAGACAAAGAACTTCAGAATATGGTCCAGAAGTTACAAATGCTCAAAACCATTGGGATCATGGAAGACCCCGCCGAAGACGACGACGAAATCGCTATAGCCCTATTCAAGAATTCCATCTGAATGGAACACGAGTGCTACGAGTCAGATTGCTCTGAAAACCGATGAAATCCGGTCTCAACAACAACTTTGGTATTGTTGTGATGGGTCGTCTTCGGAGTTTCTGGAAAGAAGTGTCTGAGAATCCGGCCTTCTTCCAAAAGTACCACAACTACATGTTGGAGCGGGAAGTAGAAGGCGTCATCGAAGAAGTGACGGATTTCATGAACGGATTCCCAGTTTATTGCAACCTCATCATGAGTCACTGGTTACAATAACCAGTGAATAAAAGATCCAGGGTCACTCTCGTCCACGGTCAATTTCCCACTAGACCCAAGTCCATTGGCCCGGACTAACACCAGGCCAAGGATTTGTATCTAGATCTAAACCCGACAGGCATTATTATGCACCAAAGAACAAA